>CAUYPK010038353.1:0-10258 GCA_963574355.1 Loris lydekkerianus
TAAAATTTAAATTCTTTTGATTCTGTTGAGGTTTGTTTTGTGTCCTAGGATGTGATCAATTTTGGAGAATGTTCCATGGGGCAATGAGAAGAATGTATATTCTTCATTTTTGGGATGGACTGTTCTATACACATCTATCAAGGACAGTTGTTCTAGGGTCTCATTTAAGTCCCTTATATCTTTGTTTAATTTCTGTTTATAGGATCTGTCCAGCTCTGTAAGAGGAGTATTAAAGACCCCTGCTATTATGGTATTATAGGATATCATATTGCTCAGACTGAGTAAGGTCTGTTTCAAGAATCTGGGAGCATTTAAATTGGGTGCATAAATATTCAGAATTGAAACATCTTGTTGTTTTTTTCCCTTGACCAATATAAAGTGACCATCTTTGTCTTTTTTGACTTTAGTTGCTTTAAGTCCACATGTATCTGAAAATAATATTGCAATTCCTCTTTTCTTCTGAATTCTATTTACCTGAAAAAATTGTCTTCCAACCCTTGACTCAGAGTTTTAATTTGTCTTTTGAAGTCAGGTATGTTTCCTGGAGGCAGCAAATGGATGGCTTGTGCTTTTTAATCCAGTCAGCCAATCTATGACTCTTCAGTGGGGAATTCAAGACATTAACATTTATTGAGATAATTGATAAGTATGGTAGTGTTCTATTCATCTTATTTTGTGAGGGTCCATTGCTTAGTTTTATCTTTTACATCAGTGTGGGAGCTAGGTTCTGTCCTTTAATTGCTGAGTTCTTACTTTGCTGTTGATCCATTGTGATGGTCAGTGTGTAGAACAGATTTAATTATTTCCTGTAGAGCTGGTCTTGTTGTGGCAAATTTTCTCAATGTTTGTATATCAGTTAATGATTTTATTTCTCCATCAATTTTAAAGCTTAGCTTAGCACGATATAAAATTATGGGCTGGAAATTGATCTGTTTAAGTAGATTAAAGGTAGATGATCATTGTCTTCTTGCTTGGAAAGTTTCATTAGAAAAGTCTGCAGTCACCCTGATGGATTTGCCCCTGGAAGTCAACTGGTGCTTATTCCTGACAGCTTGCAGAATCTTTTCTTTTGTCTTGACTTTGGACAGGTTCATCACAATGTGTCTTGGAGAAGCTCAGTTAGAGTTGAGGTGACCGGGGGTCCAATATCCCTCTGTCAGAATCTTTGGTGGTATTTCAGAAATTTTCTTTTATAATATTCTCTAGTATGGCTTAGATTCCTCTAGAGCATTCTTCTTCCCCTTCTGGGATATCTATAACTCTCATGTTTGAATGCTTCATAAAGTCCTATAATTCTGTCAATGAACGTTCTGCTTTCTCTCTCCTCTTTTCTGCCTCTTTAACTAAGTTATCTCAAGAGCTTTGGCCTCTACCTCTGAGATTCTTTCTTCTGCATGGTCTAATCTGTTGTTGATACTTTCTATTGCATCTTTAAGTTCCCTAATTGACTGCTTCTGTTCCTTCAGCTCTGCTATATCCTTTCTATATTCTTCATATCATTCATCTCTTATTTGATTGTTTTTAGATTTCCTTTTGATTATTTTCCATTTTATCAGCAGTTTCCTTCATTATTTCCATCATTTCCTTCATTGTTTTCATCATCTGTATTCTATATTCCTTTTCTGGCATGTCTAACATTTCTTTATAGGTGGAATCCTCTGCAGTAGCTACCTCACACTCTCTTGGTGGGGTTGCTTTCAACCGATTTTTCATGTTGCCAGGAGTTTTTCCTCATGGGTGATTTCTTTTCTCTGTTTCCTTGCCCTAATTTTCCTTTCACTTCCTCTTGCTCTTTAAGTTGCCATGCCTCTGGACTAGGGTTTCAATGAGTCCTTTTGGTACAGGACCAGAAGGATAAGAAGGTTGAAGAGCAAGAAGGGAAAAAAGAAAGAAAAAAGAAAAAAAAGAAAGAAAAGAAAAGAAAAAAAGAGAAAGGAGAGGGGGTGGGTAAAAGGGAATACTGACAAAAAAAAGAGAGGCAGAGAAAAAGGGAGACAAAATAATATAGTTGTACAGTAGGGTACTTTGACCCAATCTATAAAAACCTTCAACTTCTGGGGGTGCTGGGTTGGGTGGTTCCCTTGAGGTCAGCAGCTCTTTGCTAGCCTGTTCAGACACAGTACCCCACCTCCACCAAGTAGAGAGGAAAGATAAAAATGCTATAAATCAAACGAAAACAAGCAAATAGAAAACTTTATGGGATAAAATTGGGTGAGAAATCAAATAATAGGGTAGAAACACTAGCAAAAATGAAGTTCTAATTGTTAAAAAAGGAAACAATGGGAAATTGTTTTTAAATTAGAAAAATGAAGAAAGAAATGAAAGAAAAAGAAAGAAAAGAAAAATCTATAGGGAAAATGTTAAAATTGAAAACAACAACTACCAACACAAAACAAAACAAACAAAAAAACAAACAAAGCCAAAAAGAAAGCAGTATATATCTCTTGATGAATTTTGTCTGGGCAATAGGTGGTCTTCTGGGGTATGAGATGTTAATCACAATGCTGATATGACTGCAGGCCTCTGCTGATTTCTCATACCCAGCAGGCTGAAGAGCCTAAATCTCTCCTCAGCCCTCTCAAAAGGCACTTTAAACTGCTAACCTTGGCTAAACAGAAGCTTTCTCAGGAAAACGCTTGTCACTGGGATCACTCCTGAAGTGGCTATCCACTTATGCAGTATGCCAAAACTGGTCTCACTCTGTGCCCCAGAGGGCCAAAGCTATAAGGTGTCTCAGTCCCCCCCTTTAGGCTTCTGAATCACTAGATTACTCACTCCCGCTGGATCCTTGCTCTATGACCCCAAGGGCTGAGCTTGCCAGGGCACTTCTCCCACAATAGTTCTGCGGGGCCCACAATGAACACTATTAGCTCTGTCCAGCTCAGCGGCTCAGTCTGGAGCCCTACACAATAACTAAAGTCCTCTTCACTCCTGCCTAGGCTCTCCCAAGGTAGTTCAACTGAGTGCCAAGTCCAAAAAAACCAAAACAGCTCACAGGCAAGGCCTTTCCAGTTTGTAATCTCACTGCTGCTGTACTTACAGCAGCCAGAAAGATTAGACTGAACAAACACATGCAACCACTAGCCAGTTCTCCACTGCTTTTGTCCTCCTCATGGGGTCCAGAAGTCTCTCGCTGATTCCCTGGGTCCTCAAAGAGATGTTTATGGGCAGATCCCCCTAGCCAGAGAGGCCTGGAGTCTTGTCTCCCCAGACTCACCATGCACAGTCGCCAGGAAGCTGTTACTTGGCCATCTTGCTCTGGACTCTTTTAGTGTTCTTTTCTAGGCCCTCTTCCCTCTCTCTCATTTTACACACACACACACACACACACACTCTTCCAAGTCAGCCTCATCTATTCTTTTGATTCCATTTACTATTGATAATATGTTATATAATATGCATATGATAATATATATGTAACCCCCCATGAAGCTTTCATTCTATGGGAAGAGGGTAGATAATGAAATGAATAAACAACAGCAATTTACCTGATAAATACATACACCAAGGTAAATACATCAGAGGAAAAGAATACAAAGTGAAAGAGCCCTATATTTTAGTAGCATAGATAGGGAAATCCTCTCTAAGGTGGTGATAACTTGAGTTTGAAATAAACTAAATTGAAAGCAAAGCATACATCTTCATAGGATAGTGGTTTTTAACTTTGAGTCTACAATGGTGTTAGCTGGAAATCTTTCATTTAAAACAAAGGCAATTCCTTTGTCTCACCCTCCAGAAATTTGGAGTTAATTGGGGCATGGCCCAGGAATCAGAATTTTTTTTTTTTAATTCCTCATTGATTTTAGGAATTTTGCACATAAACTTTATGAATACCCTGTATATTCAGGATTGAAAATTTCTCAACTAGTAGCATTAGACAGAGATAATCACTAGTGCAAAGTCCCAGAGCAAAGAACATGCTTAAGAGTCTAGAGGAAACTGTGGGACAGGTAATCAAGTTTAAGTAAAATATGTGAATCATGGAATCTTATTTTATATAGACAAAAAAAGAGAGAGATAAATAAAATCCCAAAACGGACAAAGACAAAAAATAGCTGCGTGATTTTCAACAGGGGTTCTCAGCATTCTGGATATAAGGATGGATGGGGTAGATGGCTGGATTGTCTCAGCACTAGGATTCTGAAGGATAAGGAATAAAGGAGAGTTTTTGAAATAATGAACTATTAGTTATAAACAGAAGCAAGAAGGAACTGAAGCTAAAAATCAGAGAGAAATATGATGCATCAATATACAGTAATCTAATTAACAATAAAACCAAAGTTCACATTCATAAATAGTAAGAGAATGGAAAGGTTTCAAGCATAAAGAAGGAGTTCTCATTTCTTTGTGTTAGAAGTAAAGTGGTACAAAATAATAAAGAGACTCAAAATGTGGTCATTCTCATAAATGATAAAAGAGTGTAGTTATAGAGCTAAGAGGTCACACTATTTCAAGGGGCATCAATGTTGATGTTGAAATCCACACAAAAGAATCATAGAAGGGACCATGACACCGCTGCCCCCTATCCTTCATAAGAAGACCCCCAGTGTACTCTATGAATAAGCCACTGTATGACTCTAATTGGGAAATTTTGCCCTGCTGAATGTACCTTTAAGTGGATTGGGGACTGTGAGATGGGGGGAATAGAAAGGGGTGTCAGGGAGGATTGAGTCATTAAAAAGGCATATTTGAAACCATATTTAACTGGAAGACTATAAGCTTTAGAGAAGACACAAATTTGATGCATATTAAGGACAATTTATAAAGGAAATGGGTCAGCTGAAGGGACCCATTTGATGGAGTCAGGGTTAGGGTAATTTAGTAATTAGAAAGTACATGCAGGATGTTCTGTTCATAATCTGTCTCTTCAATCAGTGAAACCCAAATACAACAAAGATTGGTTTAGGTGGATGCCAGTTCTTACACCTTGGGAATGACTTCCCTTCTGGGCACTCATCACCACTGTGGCTTCCCAGAGAGAGGATATGGATGTGACCACTGTTGATGTGACCTCCACATCAGGGCAAAAACTGGGGCATGATGAATGTTTGCAAGGTCTCTCTGGGGCCAAAGTCAGGCAGATTACAAGATCTACTCATCCGTCAGCTCTTGCTTGTTTCCTGAGCCTTTGGACATTTCCAAGAAAAAATGGCTGGCAGAATAGAATTTGAGGTGAGCATAAAAATAAGTTTCATTAAAAAAAGAATCCCATAGCAAAACTATGCTACTCTAAAGGAAAAAATTGAAAGGATAACGTCTTTGCGGGTTCAGCACAGTGTCTCATGCCTGTAGTCGCAGCCCTTTGAGAGGCTTAGAAGGTAGAATCACTTGAGGCCAGGAATTTAAGACCAGCCTGGGCAATACAGTGAGACCTCATCTCTACAAAAAATAGAGAAGTTAGCTGGATGTGGTGGCACAGCCTGAAATCCTGGATACTTGAGAGGCAAAGCTGGAAGATTATTTGAGCCAAAGCTATAGTAAACTGCACTCTTGCCTAATGACAAGATTACAATCCTGTCTCAAAAAGAAAACAGATAACCATTAAATTCAGTTCACCACCTGAACAAATTCTGCCTTCACCATAACAATAAGCTATAGTAAGTGGTCCACCTTTCCACTAACATACCACAGGAATGAACTTTGGAATTAAAATTAAATTACTGATCATCTCCCTTACTGAGTCATTAGAAAATGTAAAGTAATTCAATAATTTTCATCAATTTTAAGATAACTTCCAAGAATGAATTCTAACATAGACAAGAGAAGTAATAAATGTAAAAGAAGCATTCAAAAATTTATTCCCTTAAAGAAATCAATAGGTTTAAGAACATTAAAATCATACAGTAAAGCAAGTTGCCTATTCAGAAATTTTGTCAATATCAAATCTCAAGGAAGTACCAAAATCATAAATACTTTGCTGTCTTTCTGTGGTAGGCAGAATTCTAAGAATGGCCTCTAGTGACTTTCACTCTTGTATAATATCCTCTCTGTAAAGTGCTGTTGGAAGTAAAGTCAGAGTACTCAAGCCTGAAAAGGATTTAATAGGTCATTGCTACCTTTGAAAATGCAGAGGGCTGCATGAAGCTGAGAGTAGTTCCATGCTGATAGTCAGCAAGAAAATAGGGACTGCAGTCGAGTAACCATAAGGAACTAAATTCTGTCAATAATATGAATGATCCTGGAAGCAGTTTGTTCCCCCAGAGCCTCCAGGTAACAGCCCAGCCTTGATTTTAACCTTGTGGGACTTTAGCCAGAAAAGTCAGCTAGACTTCTGACCCACACAACTTTGAGATAGTTAAGTACACCTTGTTTTAATCCACTATATGGTATTAAACAGCAATAGAGAAGTAATATACCTGCACTTTCTATATGCAATTCTTCTATTTATCCAAATAAATAAAGGTTAAAAAATATAATTTTCTATATTGTTAATAGAAAATGACTTTCTGTAATAAAAAGTAAGAAGTAAAAAGAATTAACATATTTCACAATAGTTATCCACAAAAGTTCTGAATTAAAATAAAATTCATATTTTGCAAGTATATATGAATTGATTTTCAGAAACTCATGATGTATACATTAAAAGAACTACATAGCTACTTCAAAAGAGAGAAACAGGTTAGATCAATAATCCTAAAATATTTCAATTTAAAAAATATATAATGCTGCAATTAGAAGATAATAATTTTTCAATTTAAATCTTTGGTAGTTAAAACACTGTTTTCAAAAGAGAAATGGGTGTCAGTACATATAAAGGAATTACAAAGAAATGATACCACTGATCATCATTCATTTCGATGTGTTGTTGCTTAAGGAAAATGCAAAAGAACATTTTTGGGTATACTTTCTTGATCTTTATTCATTCAGTGGCCTATAGAAATTAAAGAAGCTCCAAAATGCTTGGCTATCTTATAAACTTACAGTTTGAGGTTTATTGCCATACAGAGCTTGTAAGGCAATCAAACTATAAATATCTTTCTCCTACTACAGATAGTTCATCTTGAAATAAATTAAAAGATTCAGTCTATCGCCAATACTTGATGTAACTTCATTTTTTTATTTTTTATTTTTTTATTAAATCATAAACACATTGATCATGTATACATTAATGCATTTATGGAGTACAATGTGCTGATTTCACATAGAATTAGGAATGCTTA
The DNA here is from genome assembly GCA_963574355.1 of Loris lydekkerianus. NCBI lineage: Eukaryota > Metazoa > Chordata > Mammalia > Primates > Lorisidae > Loris > Loris lydekkerianus. The sequence goes on from CAUYPK010038353.1 coordinate 7,161, forward strand.
CATCACATTGGTTAATATATACCTCATCTCATTTACTTAATTATTGTGTTAAGATATTTATACTCTACACTAATAGACCCAACATATACCCTTGCATTATGCACCATCGGTGTGATCCCACCATTCACACTTCTTCTATCTGACCTCCTTTGCCATCCCCCCCACCCTGCTTCATCTTGGGCCATACTTGTGATCTATTCTTCACATGCAAGTGTGAGTGATTGTAAATTAGTTTCATAGTAGTACTGAGTACATTGGATATTTTTTATTCCATTCTTGAGATACTTCGCTAAGTAGGATATGTTCCAGCTCCACCCATGTAAACGTAAAAAAGGTAAACATCTTTTTTAAGGCTGCATAATATTTCATGGTATAAATATGACACAATTTATTAATCCATTCATGGGTCAAGGGGTACTTGGGCTTCTTCCATGACTTGGCAATTATGAATTGAGCTGCAATGAATAATCTGATGTAAATTTCTTTGTTATAAAGTGATTTTTGGTCTTTTGGATATACACCTAGTAAAGGAATTACAGGATCTAAAAGTAGACCTGCTTTTTTCAAAAAAAAGTATTCTCCGCACTTCTTTCCAAAAGGGACATATTAGCTTGCACTCCCACCAGCAGCACAGAAGTGCTCCCTTTTCTCCACATCCATGCCAATATCTGTAGTTTGGGGATTTTGTTATGTGATCCACTCTTACGGGAGTTAGATGACATCTCCAAGTGGTTTTGATTTGCATTTCTCTGATGATTAAAGATGATGAGTATTTTTTCTTGTGTCTGTAGGCCATGCACCTATCATCTTCAAAGAAGCTTGCCTTAAACTTCACCATACAACAATTGAATTTAAGAGACATCTACAGAACATTTCATCCTAACAAACTGAATACACATTCTTCTCATCAGCCCATGGAAATCCTACAAAATTAATCACATCTTAGGTCACAAGTCTAACCTCAGCAAATTTAAAAGTATAGAAATTATTCCTTGTATTTTTTCGGATCATCATGCAATAAAAGTTGAACTCACCAATAACAGGTATCTGCATATTCATACAAAGACATGGAAACTAAATAACCTTATGCTGAATGATAACTGGGTCATAGATGAGATTAAGAAGGAAATTGCCAAATTTTTGGAACAAAACAATAATGAAGACATGAATTACAAGAACCTGTGGAATGCGGCAAAGGCAGTCCTAAGAGGGAAATATATAGCATTGCAAGCCTTCCTCAAGAGAACAGATAGAGAAAAAGTCAATAACTTAATGGGACATCTTAAGAAACTGGGAAAGGAAGAACATTCCAACCCCTAACCCAGCAGAAGAAAAGAAATAACTAAAATTAGAGCAGAATTAAATGAAATCAAAAACAAAAAAATTATTCAAAAGATCAATGAATTAAAAAGTTTTTTTTTTAAAGTACTTTCATTTTTTAAAAAAGCAGAGTATGTTTACATGCAAATCTTCATTTGACTCATTAAAAGACAGCATGACATGGAAGTTAAATGTGTGTGTTCCAGAATTAGCCTTTCTGAGTAATACTCCTAAATCTACCATTTACAAGTATGTGATTTTCAGCAAGCTAGATAACTTCTCTATACCTCCATCTCCCTTTCTATAAATGGAAAGAATTAAGAATACCTGATAGCACTATAGTGAGGGGTTAAATGTATTAATATTTAAAAAGTCTTTGTAATAGTGCCTGAACATATTAAGTGGTCAATAAATCTTAGCTATTGTTAAGAAGATGGCCAAAGCTTTTCCTTTTAATCATCTCATTCCTTTAGGCAAAATTAGGAATAGATAGATTTTCCAAATAGAAGTGTACATCTAGTGTAAAAAGATTAATATTAGCTTTCATCTATTTCTTCTCCTCCATTCTCCTCTACTACATCCAGAATCTTTTATTCAATGCCTACTTGTAGGTTAGAGAAATCAAATGTGGAAAACAAAGAATGGGTTCTGAACATGGCCGAGCTGAGTCTCAGACACAAGTGAGAAATGTAGTCCAAAGCTGAACCAGTCCTTGAGAAAGATGGTTTGACCATCTCTCTTTTTAAATCCTGTTTAAAAATACAAGGCATGGCCAAGGAAGGCCCAAAGATACATAAAGGACATCAGTAGAACATAAATTAAAGCTTCTTAGTTTCCTAAAGTTTCCATTTGAAATAAATGCATCATTAACAAATCAATGAGTGTTTGGGTTCTTTTATAGCCTTGAACTAATGAAATCACTATAATGTATTCAGTAGAGAACACGGGCTCTGAAGTCAAATAGATCTATTTTCAAGGTCTTTGTGAGCCTTATTTTCCTCACCTTTAAAATGGGGATAATACCAGTACACAAACTTAGAGAGTAAATGTGATATTCCCATGCAGTAATGCATGTATGTACATAACAGAATATGTGGTACATAATAAACGCTCTCAAATAGAGATATTGTAACAGACAGTAGCTGTGATCATTATTAGTAAATGAATGTTTTACTTCTTTTTTAAATTTGTTTTATTAAATCATAAACACATAGATCATGTATACATTAATACATTTATGGGGTACAATGTGCTGATTTCATATAGAATTAGGAGCATTTACATCACACTGGTTAATATCTCATTTACTCATCTCATTTACTTAATTATTCTGTTAAGATATTTATATGCTATACTAATAGATCTGACATGGACCCTTGCATTATGCACCATAGGTGTGATCCCACCATTCACCCTCCCTCAATCTGACCTCCCTCTAACCCTCCTGTCTCCTCTCCTCCCTCCTTCATCCTGGGCCATAGTGGTGATCTATTCGTCATATGAAAGTGTGAGTGATTGTAAATTGGTTTCATAGTAGTACTGAGTACATTGGATATTTTTCTTCCATTCTTTTTTTTTTTTAATTTTTATTTTTTATTATAGATAAAAATATGCATCGTAGATGTGGCCCGACCCCTCACCCTCCCTCCACCCAAACCTCCCCCCTCCCTTCCCCTTCTTTGGTCCTTTCCTCATAGTCTTGTGGTATAGTTGGGTTATAGCCTTCATGTGAAAGCTATAGTTTAGCTTCATAGTAGGGCTGAGTACATTGGATACTT
>CAUYPK010038355.1:0-11213 GCA_963574355.1 Loris lydekkerianus
ACTTCCTTTATTTATTTTTTTTTTTAATTAAATCATAGCTGTGTACATTGATATGATCATGGGGCATCATACACTAGCTTCATAGACCGTTTGACACATTTTTATCACAATGGTTAACATAGCCTTCCTGGCATTTTCTTAATTACTGTGCCAAGACATTTACATTCCACATTTACTAAGTTTTGCATATACCCTTGTAAGATGCACCGTGGATAGAACTTCTGAAACATGTGAGGGAAACCCATAAAGAAGAAATAACATGTGAAGTATGCTAGAAACATTTAAACACAACGATTATCTGAAGCAACATATGAAAACTCAGTCCCAGAAAGTGGTGAATGTGCATGTCTGAAAGAAGGCCACAGAAGAATCTCACAACTGTGCTTAACCTCTAAAGCCAGCCGTTTCCTCCCCTTTTGTTGCCGGAATTTCTCTCAGTAGGTCCTTAGTCTCCGGGATCCGAAGAATGGATTCACCAACTACAGATCAGTGTTAAGTTAGGATTTATTAGATAGAAAAGAATACAGAAAAAGCACCAGAGCTCTTAGCAGAGGGAAAGACCCAAGTCAGAAAATCTCCAGGGGTCCTTTGTAGTTTCGTTTGGCCAGGACTTGGTAACAAATGAATGGATACAGTCCCTTGCCCTGGTGCAAGATGAATGAGCACCTTAATGAACAGATACAGTCCCTTGCCCTGGGGCAAGATGAATGAGCACCTTAATGAATGGATACAGTCCCTTGCACTAGGGGCAAGGTGAATGACCCTTCTTTTCATGAAATTGCCCAGACCTAGGAAATGGTGGATCCCTGTTGGTCACTGAATGAGGACAACCATGTAGTACCCTTAGGCCTGTGAAATGCTTTCGTGGGAGTATCACAGCCAGAGGAGAACTCTCTTAAGTCCAAGGGTGGTTTTGGGGTTCACAGCAGCAGCTCGGGCTGTGCCATGTTCTCCCTCAACTGAATAGGGACCCGCTGCCTAATCTGGGCTCACCCCTCTCTGCTCTACTTGTTTCTCAGGTCCCGCACCCTACTTTGCCAATACCCTGGGACAGCGAGGCAGAAAGCAAGGTAGGTGCTCCCAGGCAGCCTGTGCAGCTGGAGCCGGGCTACCACCCTGCTGTGTCACTTTCTTGAGGAAAGGCGCCACTTTGTGTGTGAACATACTGGCTGTGGGAAAACATTTGCAAAGAAACAAAGTCTTGCTTGGCATGCCCTTGTGCATGGTCCTGACAAGATGAAGATGAAATTGAAAGTGAAAAACAAAATCTCATGAAAAATGGAGTTTGGCCTCTCTCTCAGTGGATATATCCCTCTTAAAAGGAAACAAGAAAAGCATGGCTCATCTTTGTCTAGAAGTGAAGAGTCCCTGGGGTGTAACCAAGACCCGGTGCTCTTGACAGTTGCAGTACTTATCCTCAACTAAATATCACATTGCTTTTGTTTAAAGAACTGCAGAGCTCAGTTATTTTCCTTCAGAAGCATATTTTTCTTTATTAAAATCACAGATGTAGTAGAAAAAAAAATTGTATCCTTTAAATGTTTGGTGGAATTCAGCACCGAAGCCCTTTGGCCCTGAACTTTTCTTTATTGGCAATCTTTTTTGTTACTGAGTCAGTATTGTCCCTTATTATTGGTCTGTTTGGGTTTTATATTTATTCTTGATTCAGCCTTGTTAAGTATCCAGGAATTTATCCATTTTCAATAAGTTTCCAAACTTATTGGTATAAAATTGTTCATGATAGTATTTGTTTCTATGATATCAATTGTAATGTCTCCTTTTTCTGTTTCTGATTTTATTTATTTGGTTTTTCTTAGTTTAGCTAATGGCTTATCAATTGTGTTTATCTCAAAAAGCATACTTTTTGCTTCATTGATCTTTGTACTGCTTGTTATCTGGGTTTCACTTTATTTCTGCTTTGACCTTTATTATTTCCTTCTTATAATTTTGGGTTTGTTTTTTCCCCTTTTTCTAGTTCATTAAGGTAAATTGTTAGGTTGTTTATTTGAAGTCTTTTACTTTTTTATGTGCACACATAAATATTTATTGCCATAACTGTGCCTCTTCTCACTACTTTTGCTGGGACCCATAGGTTTCAGTATGTTGTTTCTATTTTTGTTTCATGGGATATTATATTTCCTTCTTAATGTCTTCCTTCACCAACTGGTCATTCAGAAGCAGGTTGTTTAATTTTTATGTATTTGTTTCAAATGTTTCTCTTGTTAATGATTTCTAGTTTTGTTCCATTGTGGTCAAAAAAGATTCTTGATATTCTTGATATATTAAAAATATATACTTGATATGATTTAACTTTTTAAAGTTTAAGAAGAAAATGAACAACAAAAAAGAGTACTTCAAACGAAGAAGTATGAACAAGCAAGCTGAAATTAAAATTAAAAAAAAATGCTAAATCTTATAGAATGTTTACATGCTGATGAAAAGGATGTTTATTCTACACCTGTTGGGTGAAATGTTCTATAAATGTCTGTTGGGTTCTTTTGTTCTATGTAGTTTATTTTAATTTTTTTTTAGGAGGAAAGCTGAGAAAATAATTTCCCTTGTACAGTCCCATTTGAACATTTAGAACCATTTTTTAAATTTTAGATTAATATGAGGGTATGAATGATTGGGTTAAAATGTTTGCATTTGTTAGGTAAAGTCCTGTTGTGGTTGAGTCCTACCCTTGTCCTGTGCCTAGTAGGTGGGAGTGCACCAATCCCCCTCCCTCCTCTCCTCTTCTCTTTCCTTCCCTTCTCTATTCTTCTCCCAACTTGAATTTAATTGAATTCTCTTGTGTGGGTGTGTATTTGTTCCTCTACTGCCTTTATTATTAGTACTGCATACATTGGATCCTTGCTTTTCCATTCTTGTGATACTTTACTAAGAAATGTTTCAAGTCCATATAGGTTAATACAAAAAATACAAAGTCACCATCGTTTTTATGACTGAATAGTATTCCTTGGTAGGTTAATACAAAGTTTATTAATACATTCCTGGGTTGTTTCTACATTTTGACAATTATAAATTGAGCTGCAATAAGCAATATTGTGCAAATGTCCTTACGATAAAATGATTTTTTTTTTTTTTTTTTTGCAGTTCTGGCTGGGGCCAGGCTTAACCTGCCACTCCGATATATGGGGCTGGCACCCCACTCCTTGAGCCACAGGCGCCACCCATAAAATGATTTTTTATCTTCAGGTAGATGCTTAGTAATGGGATTGTGGCATCAAATGGGAGGTCTAATTTGAGTTCTCTGAGGATTCTCCATACTTCTTTCCAAAGATGCTGTATTAGTTTGCAGTCCCACCAACAGTGTAAAAATGTTCCCTTCTCTCCATATCCACATCAGCTTCTGCATCTTTGGGATTTTGTGATGTGGGCTATTCACACTGAGAATAGATGTGTGGTGCAGTTTTTAAATCCAGTGTTTCTTTGTTGATTCTTTGTCTAAATGATCTGTCTAATGCTAGAGTGGGCTGTTGACGTCCTAAACTATTATTGTATTGAAGTCTGTCTCTCCCTTTAGGTATAATAATATTCTATTTATATATCTAAGCGTTTAACTGTTTACTTGCTCAACTGATTTCTTTGTTATTATTAGTGACCTTATTTGTCTCTTTTTATCATTTTGGCTTAAAGTATGTTTTATCTGATATAAGAGTAGCTAGTCTTCTTGGAGTTTTTTGCAGGGGGTTACTAATTGGATTAAATAGTATTTTCCATCTCTTCCTTTTAGTCTGTCTTTAGAGCTGACTTGAATTTCTCGTAGGCAGCATATAATTGGGTCTTTTTTATTATTATGTATTTCAGTCAGTCAATATCCTTTGGGGAATTAAATGTATTTGTATTCAAGGTTATTATTAATAAATGAGGACTTACTCCCTTTTATTAATTTTTGTGTTGTTTTATATATTCTATGTTCCTTACTTCCTCTCTTATTTATTTTTATAGTTTGGTGGTTTTCTGTAGTGATAAGACTTGATTTCCTTTTTGTTTTCCTTTTTGTTCAGCTCTACTAGTGAGTTCTACAATTTCACATATTTTCATGATGGTGGTTATCATATTTTTGGTTCCAGTTAAAGAAAGGACTCCCATATTAAACATTTTGTGTAAGGTCAGTGTAGTGGTGATGCATTATCTTAGATTCGGCTTGTCTAGAAAAGACTTTATTTCTTTTTCATTTGATGTGCCCCAGCATTGATTTCTTCATATCTGGCGGAGCAGATGCCTTTTTCAATTTTATGGAACAGATTTCATAAGGAAAAACTTATTCCTGTAGATATGTCTCTAGGGTGTTGATTGGGTGAGATGTGTTGGCTCTGGTTCTACTTTGGTACAATAGTGTTGTCTCTGTGCAGTGTTTTCTGCTGTAATCCATGCTAGTGATTTTTGCAAGTATCTTTTTGCCCTAGGCTGTGAGAGGTTGTGGTAGCACTGTTGTGGCTTTGCTAGGGGAGTGTTTGCTAGTCCGTTTCTCAGGCCAGGGCATGTGTGTCCACACAGTGGTTTGGCCAACTTGTCTTCTAACTTGCTGGATTCAGGGCCATGGAGCTTTTATTCCAGCAGAATTGTAGTGTGTGGCAGCAGCTTGAGGGCATGTGTACCAGCAGTGGGACTCTAGGCTGTTTCTCTGCCCTGCTATGTGGGCACACGGCAGCCCTAGGGGACAGAGTTCACTGGGCTGTTTCTTGGGCCTTCAGCACAAGTAAATGACTGGCTCAGGGCCATATCAGATACTGGGCAGTTCAGCGGCTTCTCCTGCTTGGGTGAACGTTCATGGCAGTTTGGTCAGCTCCAGGATGGGTCTGTCTTGGGCAGGTCCACCAAACTGCTGCTCTGGCTGGAAGTGTGGATAGCAGGAGTTGATTTCTCTGCTATGTAGGACCAGAGTCACAGCTGATCCTGTGCACAGGATCTGAGCAGCTGTGGTCATTAGGCTGTAGCCACCTGTGTGGACTTTGTGACGGAGATGGAGCCCAGGGCTGGAGCTGTGCAATGACTGCTGGCCTCTATGGTAGGGGCACACTGCAGAAGTGTTTCTGGTCTTGGGGTACATTATGCTGTAGTAGCTTGGGTCACAGAGGATGGGAGGGCCTGGGAGGGACATACTTTGTGTTCCTAATTTAGAGTACTGTAGCTGTGTGAGTCCTTGATGTTTCTCCAGACTGGGATTAGGGTTTGCAAGGACTGTTGGGGGCTTAGGCGGGTTATCTGCTTACCTTTCCTCACAAGGGGATGTCCCTCATGACTCTGGGCTCATCTAGGCAAGGAAGATGAGTCAGCAGAAGCAGGACCCTTGTTTCCCTGTCTATAATTTCCTGGGCTTCTCAGAGTACCTCAGGTACTTTCCTGCTCCCCTGCTATAGTTCAGCACTCTCTTCAACACTCCAGTCAAATCTTATATGTTTATTCATTGCTTTAGTCCTTTCTCACGGGTGCAGAAAAGCACTTGTCAGCCAACTTGCTGATATCACTCTTGCTTCTTCTTCATTTTGTAAATGAGCAACATGATTTCCCTCCCTCTAAAGAGACTGAATGACTTACATAAGGTCACATCAAAATTAGCAGAACTCAGATCAGGACTCAAAGCTATTGATTTGTAGTTCTATGACATATATAGCTAAATGTGTTTTATATAGTGTAACATTTGAAATTTGTTCAGTTGTATGGAGAACATACTGTTATTTTTAATTAAAGTATCCTACTTCCTTACCATGTCATTAATAGTGTTGACCTTAGGTTAGGCTCTGATGTTGAAAGGTAGAATTCCATGTGAGCCAGATTATATAGACATGTCAATTCCATGGTCTGTCCGCAGATTCGAGAAGGCATAGAGGAACCTCCTTGCTGGGCTTTCTACAGAGGAGAAATTATATGGTCCTAATGTTTCTCCTTGTCTTACTCAATGTCAGTATGAATTCCTTCCCAGTTGTTTGTTTTTCTGTTCTTTCACTTCTTTTAAAGCATGTGTATTGGTTTGTTATAAGAAGAATGGCACTCTAAAGTTTAATTATTGAAGAAACAAAAAAATAAAATCAGGATTTAGTTTAAATAATGAAAAAGAGATCCTAGCAGAGAGAAGCATAATTTTAAAATATGGCGAAGGACAAGTGAGATTCCAAATTGATTTTCATGGGCTTTCTTTTCATCACATACGATTTTTGATTGCTTTATTGTAATATTATCTAGCAATGCTTATAAAGTATTTGTATTTGATTATTGTCACCATTCTTGAGATTTATAACTCAATTACTGTAATTTACCTAAGGCTAGAACTTGAATTACAGATACTTAGCTAGGTATAAAACTGCAAGCATCAATCATTTTTAATGGTAATAATATTAGGTTGGCTATTAATACTTGTTTAAAATATTAAGCTTTGTTTTGTAAAATCTTATAGAAAAATGTTCAGAAACATAGAAATTAGAATTAAAAAACAGACTTGTGGAATCACAATTTTAAAAAGTTATTTGACTTTGAAAAGTTATGGCTCCTATTTTTGAATGATCATGGATAAGAAACTTAATTCTTTCTTATATCAAATTGTTACCTCCCTGTTGACTAGTCAGTAATTTTAAGCATAGGACCGTAAACAGAAAATAAAGCTCTATGTTGATTCACAGCCTCATATCCTCTTGGCATTCCATGATGAACAAAGATCATATATTTGCTACCAGTACATAAAATCCCCCCTAAATATTTTAAAAGTAGTTTTACCTTTCTGAAATACCACTGAAATATTTGCCAAACTACATTGGTTCCTTTTTCATTTCATCTTATTATTTATTTATTTATTTTTAATTTTTTGAGACAGAGTCTCACTATATCGCCCTGGGTAGAGTTCTGTGGCATCACAGCTCACAGCAACCTCAAACTCTTGGGCTTAAGCAATTCTCTTGCCTCAGCCTTCCAAGTAGCTTAGACTACAGGCCCCCACCACAACACCGGGCTTTTTTTTTTATTGTAGCTGTCATTGTTGTTGGGAGGCCCGGGCTGGATTCAAACCCACTAGCTCTGGTGTATGTGGCTGGTGTCCTAGCCCTCAAGAGCTACAGGCACCAAGCATATTTATTTATCTTTTGAGAGAGAGTCTCACTCTGTTGCCCTGAGTATAGTGCCATGGCATCATCATAGCTCACAGCAGCTCCAAATTCTTGGGCTCAAGCAATCCTCTTGCTGCATTATTTCTATGTTTAGTAGAAATGGGTCTCGTTCTTGCTTGGGCTGGTCTCAAACTTCTGAGCTCAAGCAGTTCACCCACCTTGCTAGGATTATAGGGTGCCTGTCCACATTGGTCCCTTGATAATTTACCTATGTTTCTATTGTTGAGGTCATGTTTATCTTTTACTTAGGAAATAGTAATGGTCTTTCTATTGGCTCCCTTTTTTATGGTCTCCTTTTCTGTCTGCTCTTTGAGAGAAAGAACTGTTCTCTTCTTCTCTTGTGTTACCTATCTGTCTACTTGTCTGTTTCCTTGTCTCTCTGCCTTGGGTACGTGAAGTTTGTGTACAGAAATGGAAAGACTGATAGCTGGGGTCAGGCCCCCGTTCAGTGCACACTGAGTCACTGCCATCCAAGTGAGAAAACTTCAGATCCAGACTTTAGCATTACCTAGCACAGTCTACCCTCCATCCTTTATTTCTCATTTTTTTTTTAATTTTTTTTTTTTTTTTTTTGTAGTTTTTGGCTGGAACTGGGTTTGAACCCGCCACCTCCAGTATATGGGGTCGGCGTCCTACTCCTTGAGCCACAGGCGCCATCCCATCCTTTATTTCTCATGTTGGTCCTATACATCTCTCTTTTCTCAGGCTAATGTTGTCATCCTATTGGTTCTGTTTTGCCCAACAGGCCTTCCCTTACCCTATCACACTGCTTCTTCATGCCTCTTTACCCTGTCCTTCATCACTTTTAAAGCTTATAAAGAGCTATATTGAGCAACTGAAAACTTTGAATCATCGTCATTCTGATTCCCTATTATTGTTATCCAATGACATTGCTTTAATGCATTCTTTGTACTTATTGATTAACATCCATTCTGGATTTGGATAGAGAAAATTATACAACCATACTGATTGGGAATCCTTCAAAACCATGCCCCATCTGAATGCTTCACAATGTTTCAGTCTATTCTCATTTTATTCCAGAACTGATTCCATTGAAGGACAGAAACGCACAGGTTTTTTTTTTTGTTTGTTTGTTTGTTTGTTTTGTTTGTTTGTTTGATGCAGGGTCTTATTTTCTCACACTGAGTAGAGTACCCTGGCATCCTAGCTCATCATGTCTCGTAGTAACCTGAAACTCCTAACCTTAAGCAATCCACCCACTTTGGCCTCCCAGACGGTGCTTGGCTCATAACCACACCTTCAATATCAAAATTGTAATACATAGGGATGGGGAAGGATGGCTGACTGGAGCCAGCTTTCCACAGAGGCTCCTGTCCAGAAAGAGAGTTCAAGGACAGAAGTTTCTCAGGTAAGCTGATGGATCAGAGCTGAGCCAAGAGATTGAAGGGTGCACATCACTGCTGCTGAGGCGAGCTGCGACCCCAAGGAGACAAACAATAGGTACAAAACCCATCACCACATGGACAGGAGTCCCCTCCCTCCTGAGAACAGCTTGCAGTGAGCTTTCTATAAACAAGCAGAGTTCAGATCTCCTCTTATTTTATTCCATGGGAGAGTGCTGCTAAAAACCAGATCTCCTTTCCCAGGGAGAACCCACCTGTGTGCCTTAGCATTCTCCCACCAGACATAAAACTGAACAAATATTCTACCTGCAATTCTGAACACCAGCACTCCCCTCCACCCCCACCCCAGGTCTGGAAGCCTGCCTCCTACAGAGCCCAGATTCCTGGGCAATTTCTCATAGAGGTACAGGCAAGGCATGGGCTGTTATAAGTCTGTGCCAAATTAGCAGCATAGGTGTAAAGTGGGGACTGTGGAGTGAGGGAGCCAAGCAGAAGAGGCAGAAACGGTACCCTGCGGCAGAGCACAGCAGCAGCGGTAGGAACAATAGGGCTCATGCCCCAGGTGGTATGTTGAAGAAACACTTCTCTTCTGTCTTAGCAACCAAAGGGAGCCAGGACTCTACTCCGGAGGCAGCCATGGATGAAGGTGACCTGGGATGGAAACTCATGCCCCATGAGAAAGGGGCATGCCTGCAATGGTACCTGCATGTGCGGGGCATAGCAGGGACTGACAAGAGAATACACATGCACAGAGGTGGCATTCCCCCAGGGCCAGCTTGAATCATAATTGCTTCTTATGAGAGCCCAAGATACACCCAGCCCCCAGTGAAGCATAGCCAGAACAAGGATGCCCATAGCAGCGGCACAAGCCCAGGGCGAAGCAGGAACTGAGAGGCCTTTGTGAGCTTCAGTTGTACCTGCCCCAACACAGAGTGCAGCAGAGAAAGAGATGCCAGCTCCATGAAAATAGATGCATCAGAGGGCAGCACCTGGTGGGGCTGAGTCGCAGCTTCTGCGAATTCTCACAGTGGAGCAAGCACAGCCAGGACAGAATCGCAAATTCCACGAAAATACAAGTGGCTGCAGCATCAGCCTGGCGTAGGACCAGAACTGAGTGCCACTCCCCAGCTTCTATTGAGCACCTGAGGTAGTCAGGCTTCAACTCCCCCTGCAGGCTGGTGGCAAAGTGTGGCAGCCTGGCCAAGGAGCATTGATCTCCCCATGACTGGCAGGTGCAAACCCCTGGCGCATTTGTTCATTAGAGAGAACTAGGCCACAGCCCACGTGGTAACCAGTGACTAGGTGTGACAGAGGTGTAAGGTGGAGAAAGAGACACCAGCCTCCCCAGATTAATTCATTTGATGAACAGGCCTTTATGACTCCACAGAGCACCAGAGCAAGCCACACTTGAGCTTCCAGTAGACCTCTGCTGTCTATAGTTGCTGGAGACCTTTTGAACTCCCCCAACTGAGAGTGAGTGCTGACTGGGACAATTCGTTTGGAACTCTTGACCTGGGCCAGTAACCCAAGAACCTTCCAAGGTGGTACCATGATTATATTATAGTGGGAAGGTTTGATTTTCCTCTTCCAGTTGTTGCATGTGGGGGATGGGGTGTCTTAGTTACAAATACAAATTTCTGCATAGCTGAGATTTCAACCCAGAGTCACTGATTCACTAGAATTTGACACAGACAAGCTGAGTACAAGACAGAGCCACCTAGCCCCACCACACCTAGCAGACCCCCAGAGTCTCAGGCTATAGTACTGTATGGGTCCTTTTCAAAGCTGTAAGGGAAAAGCTGTAGTCACCAGTCCCAGCTCTTTGGCAAAGGGCTGATTAATTACAACTCCAGAAGCCCTCAATTCAATTTCACCCTACCTACTCCTCTACCCAAACAGTGAAAAATAATCATGGGGTGGAATCAGTGGAAAAACTCTGGCAACATGAATAATCAGAGTAGATCAACTCTCCCAATGAACAACAATGAAACATCAGAAGATCCTATTCATAAACAAATGGCTGAGATGTCAGAAATTGAGTTTAGAATTTGGATGGCAAATAAGATTAACAGAATGGAAGTAAAGTTGGAATTATAAATTCTAGGACTAATTCAGAAGTTGTCTCAAGAATTCAATGAATTTGAAGAAAAAATCATCAAAGATTTTCACACATTGAGAAAAGAATTTCTAGCCCTCCAAGATATGAGAAATATAGCAAAATCCCTCAGTAACAGAATGGAGCAGGCAGAAGAAAGGATTTCTGGAATTGAAGACAAAGCTTTTGAATGCTTCCAAATGCTTAAAGAGGAAGAGAAGTAGAGAGCAAAAAATGGGCCATTCTCTCAGAGTGCTATGGGACAATTCCAAGAAAACAAACATTCACCTTATACGAATTCCTGAAGGTGACAAGGTTGTTCCGAAAGGCTTAGATGCTCTACTCTAAGAGATAATGAAGGAGAACTTCCCCCAAATGGCAAGAGACACTGAAATTCAGATAGCAGATAGCTTCAGAATCCCAGCATGACTCAACCCAAATAAGATATCCCCCAGACACATCATAATTAACTTCACTAAAGTTAATATGAAGAAGAAAATTCTGAAAGCAGCAAGATGTAGTAAAACCATAACCTACAAGGGGAAGAATATTAGAATGACTGCAGATCTCTCTGCTGAAACCTTTCAAGCTACAAGAGGGTGGCCATCGACTTTTAATCTCCTAAAACAAAATAACTTTCAACCCAGGATC
>CAUYPK010038359.1:0-36432 GCA_963574355.1 Loris lydekkerianus
GGAATGGATTGTATTTTTGTTTTAATGTGCATTTTCTGCATTAATATTGAAGTTACTCATTTCGTCTTTTTTTTTTTTTTTTTTTTTTTCTACAGGGGATTCATTAAGGGTAAACAGAACCAGGTTGCATTGATTGTTTAGTTAGATAAGGACCCTTTTATATTTCTGTCTCATCCCCAAAAGGTGTACCATGCCCCTTGACCCCCTGCCCCCTCCATCCTTCCCTTTCTCAGCTTTTCTCATCTCCCACCACCCACTGTACACTAGGACCTTAATTGTCATCATATCAGAATTGAGTACATAGGATTCCTTTTTTTTTATTATTAAATCATAGCTCTGTACATTAATGTGATCATGGGGCACCATACACTAGTTTCATAAACCGTTTGACACATTTTCATCACACAGGTTAACATAGCCTTCCTGGCATTTTCTTAGTTATTGTGCTAAGACATTTACATTCCACATTTACTAAGTTTTACATATACCCTTGTAAGATGCACCGCAGCTATATCTTTTAAAATCATTCATTTTGTCTGCAGTGCTGCCTCTGCATCATCAAACAGTAGCCCAGTGGACAGCAACAATTACATGCCAACATCTATGTCCCACTGGTGAAAGTTTCACCTCTGAGATTTAAATTCTAACAATTTTATAGTGCATGTTCTCATCCAAGCTTCAGTGTTTAGAAGGCTTAGCAAAGCAAATGAAGGATGCAGTGTATAACTGAGGTGAGATACATTCAGATAGTTCCCACTTGCACTTGGTTACTCAAGGTAGCTGAGCCTAGAATAATGGGGTAATGGCCCTGAAGACAAATTAGGCTGAGAGAATCTGAAAAAACACATAAAAGCTCTTTGATACAGATTGTAATTGTATCTCAGATCTCCATGGCTTCATGAGCTCCAACTTACTAATATGCTATGCAGAGAGAATAAAAAAATAATTCCATTCAATGTTGATCTTTTAAACAAAATTTCAGTGTATGGAACAATAGTTAACACTAAGGAAGAAATACACAGAAATGTCAGCAAGATGCCTGGCTATATTCTTCCACAAAGAAGAACCAAAATAAAAATTATATACTTTCATATCCAATAGAGTATCTTGGGAAAACCATGGAAATCAGGAAGGAAGCAGCAAATACCTCCTGAGGAATGGAAACTTGAGATGGCAGCATTGAGATGATACTGAAGCACCCCACCAGGATTCTTTATGAGTCAGGAATGTCTCCCCATTGCAGAGAAAGGTAAGTGGAAGATTTTCAGCAGTCCACATTCCAACTACAAATGCCTGCAAAATGAGCTTTAAGAGAGCCCCCAATTTCTCAGAGGGACTGGGCTAAGTGTAAGGAATTTAGGTAAAGTATATGTGACTATATTACTTCAGGAAAGGAATTCAGGCTGAGCCTTCTTTTCCCTGTCCCTGGGACCCAAGAAGCTGTAGCATGGCAGCATTATTAGCTGTAGCATGGCCAGAGTGGATCCTGACCATGAAGCTGTGGATTCACCTGAGTTCAGACAGCACCTAGCATCCTAGGAGACAGGCAGTCTAGCACAGAGGGAAGAATACTACCAAGACAAAAAGAACAAACATGTACTCCCCAGAGCCTGAGAGATGATAGCCTGGACCCAGCCTACCTTGGCAACCCCAAGTGCCTCAGTGGAAAAGCTGCAATGTGACCTTGCCAGACCTGAGGATTAGACTTCTAGAGATATGTCACCATTGGCAATCTCACCCACTCCAGTGCAGGTGCCATCACACATCTGCATGGTCCCACAGAGGTCCAAGGCCTGGCTCACACAAGGCCCACTACCACCAATGACTGCATTCACTATAGTGGAAGGGCCATTATGTGATTCATCACGAGCCAAGGACTAGTCCATTCAGGACCTGTGCATGCCAATGACCCTTCCTTCTTCAGTGTCAGAGACACTGCTTGTACATGCATGCACTCTTACAGGGCCTAAAGGCTGATATGCCTAGGTCCACCAGCACCAGAAAAACTATTTATTTCAAGAATAGAGACACCAGGCATCCATAGCCCAGAAGCCTAAGAATTGATTTTCTCAGGCCCACTGAAGCAGCAGAGCTGCAAATTGTCTGCCTTTCCCTACCAGAACATGAAAACTAACATTCCCCAGACCTGCTGCCATTGGTGATCCTGTTACCCTGGCCAGAATATGTACCCCTTTATGACCTAAGGACCACCCTGTAGCCTTTAAAAATGTTGCTTTGATCAATGTCTGGAAGAATTTTCCCACAGGATCTTCTAATGATTGTATAGTTTTGAGTCTTACATTTAAGTCTTCAGTTCATTATGAGTAAATTTTTAATGTGGTGAGAGAAAGGAGTAAAATTTCATTCTTCTGCATATGGATAGTCAGTTTTCCAGCACCATTTAAAAAAGATGCTGCCCTTTCCCTGATGTGTGGTCTTGGTATCTTTGTCAAAAATCAGTTGGCTATACAGACCTGGATTTATTTCTTGGTTCTGTATTGTGTTCCATTGGTCAATGTGTACTCGTATGTTTTGATGACGGTCATCATGATGTTTTGATTACTATAGCTTTATAGTACATTGTGAAAACAGATAGTGTGATTCTGCCAGTATTGTTCTTTTGCTTTGAATCTCTTTTACTATTCAGGGTTTTTGTGATTCCATATGAATTTTAGAATTATTTTTCTATTTCTATGAATAATGTTACTGATATTTTGACAGAAATTGCATTGAATCTGTAAGCTCTTTGGTACTATGGTGATTTTGACAATATTAATTCTTTCAATCCATAAATATTGGAAACATTTCCATTTTTCATGTCTTCTTCTCATTTACCTCATGGGATTTTTTTAATTTTAGAAATTTACAAGGGTGCATACATTTTGGTTACTTAATTTGCTTTTGTACATTTTAAGTCAGTGGTGTTACCAGTGTGTGCACCAACAAGAATGCATGCATTGTGCAAGTTAGATGTGAATTTATCTTACACCTCTTCTCCACTCCCACCTACTTGAATTCCATTGAGTTTTGCTTCCATATGTGCACAAAAGTATTGATAGACTAGTTTGAATTTGGTATTGAATACATATGGTATTTGTTTTTCCATTCTGTCCACACTTCACTTAGAAGAATAGTCTCCAGTTCCATTTGGGTTGTTACAAATGATATTATATCACCATTTTTTTTATAGCTGAGTAGTACTCCATGGTATGCATATATCTTATTTTATTCATCCACTCATGTATTGATAAGCACTTGGGTGGTTTTCACATCTCTGCATTTGTGAAATGTGTTGCTAGAAGCATTCAAGTACAAGTATCTGTTTGATAAAATAGCTTTTTTCCCCCTTTGGGGAAATATCTACTAGTGGGATTGATGGATCAAAGGTAGATCTACTTTCAGTTCTTTGAGATATCTCCATACTACTTTCCATACAGGTTGTACTAATTTGAGTTCCACCAACAGTAAATTAGTTTTCCTTTGTCTCTGTGTCCACACTGGAATCTGTTGTTTGTGGACTTCTTGATAGGAGCCATTCTCACTGGAGTTAGGTGATATCTCATTGTACTTTTGATTTGCATTTCTGTGATTAGAGATGTTGGACATTTTTTTCAGATGTTTCTTGTCCATTAGACTATCTTCAATTGAAAAGTTTCTGTTCATGCCTTTTGCCCACTTTTGAACTGAGTTGTTTGATTTTTTTCTTGATGATTTGCTTGAGTTCTTTGTAGTTCTAGTTATCAGCCCTTTATTGAATATATAGCATTCAAATGTTTTGTTTTGTTTTTCCCATTCTTTAGGTTGTCTATTTACAAAAGTGATTGTGTCCTTGGCTGTGCATAAACTTTTTCATTTGGTCAGATTCCATTTGTTTATTTTTGTTGTTGCTATGATTTCTTTTGGGGGTCTTCCTCATGAATTATTTCCTAGGATGATATCTATAGAGTTATTCAAGGCTGGGCATTGAGGCTGATGCCTGTAATGCTAGCATTCTGGGAGGCCAACATGGTTGTGTGGAACGCCTGAGCTCAGAAGTTAGAGACCAGTCTTAGCTAGAGAGAGACTCTGTCTCTACTAAAAGTAGGATAACTGGTCAGGCATTGTGGCGGGCACCTGTAGTCCCAGCTACTTGGGAGGCTGAGGCAAGAGGACCTCTTAATCCCAAGAGTTTGTAGTTGCTGTCAGCTGTGATGTTGTCATCACACTCTACTCATGATGAGCAAATAAGACTGACTCTGTGTCAAAACAATTTTTTTCCAAAACTTTTTCTAGAATTCTTATAGTTTTTTTGCTGTAAGTTTAATTATTTTATTCATCATGGATTAATTTTTGTGAGTAGTGAGAGGTGCAGATCCTGATTCAGTCTTTTACATGTGGGTTCCCAGTTTTTCTAGCACTATTGAAAAGGGATTCTTTTCCTCCCATGGTAATATAAGGATAGTTTCATCTCTGTGTCTTCAGTTCTAATTCATAGGTCTGTGTCTCTGTTTTTGTGCCAGTACCATGCTGTTTTGGCTACTACAGCCTTGTGGTATAACTTGAAATCTAGTAAAGTGATGCCTCTTGACTTTTTCCTTTTTTAAATGCAAGTTTATGTTGAGTATTTAAGATCTTTTGTGTTTCCATACAAAGCATTCAACTGTGTTTTCTAAATCTGTAAAAAATGACATTGGAATTTTAATGAGGATTATGTTAAATCTATAAATCAATTTAGGTAGTATAAACATTTTTAACAATGATGAGTTTGTCAGTCCATGAGCATGATATGTTTTTCCATCTGTTTGTATCCTATGGGATATCTTTCCTCAGTGTTTCATAGCTCTCCCTATAGAAGTCTTCTGCCTCCTTAATTAAATATAATTTCTAAGTATTTTATTTTCTTTGTCACTACTGTGAAAGGTATAACATTTTCAATTTGATTCTCAGGTTGGCTAGTGTTGCCATATATGAAAGCTAGTGATTTGTGTGCATTGATTGTGTAACCTGAGACTTTGCTGAATTTATTTATTAATTCCAGGAATCTCTTGGTTGAATCTTTGGAGTTTTCTAGATATAAGATCTTATCATCATCAAAGAGTGACATTTTGAGCTCTTATTTCCCCATTTGGATCCCCTTGATTTCCTTCTTTTCCTGATTGCTCCATTGAGGAATTTCAGCTTTATGTTGAATAAAAATGGCAAAGTGGGCCAGTGCCTATGGCTCAGTGAGTAGGGCACTGGTCCCATATACCGAGGGCCCCATATACCAAACCCAGCCCTGGCCAAACTGCAACAAAACAATAGCCGGGCATTGTGTTGGGTGCCTGTAGTCCCAGCTACTCGAGAGGCTGAGGCAAGAGAATCACCTAAGCCCAAGAGCTGGAGGTTGCTGTGAGCTGTGACACCACAGTACTCTACCAAGGGTGACAAAGTGGACTCTGTCTCTAAGAAAAATAAAATGAATAAATAAAAATGACAAAGTGCACAACCTTGTTTTTGACAGTTTTAAGCAGTAATGCTTTCAACTTTTCCCTTTTCAACATGATGTTGGTTGTAGGTTTTTCATATATGCCATATATAACTTTTAGGTGTGGCATCTATACCAATTTTGCTGAATGTTCCTATCATGAGAGTGCCAAATTTTTTTCAAATTATTTTTCTGCATGGATTGATAGAATCATCAATCATCATTGTTGTGTGCATCTTTTTATGTGGTGAATCACATTCATGGATTTAGGTATGTTGAACCATCCTACCATCCCTGAAATGAAGAGCACTTAATTATGGTGAATTACTGTTTGAATGTGCTGCCAAATTGAGTTTGCTAGAATTTTATTTAGAATTTTTGCATATGGCCAGGTGCAGTAGCTCATGCCTATAATACTAGCACTCTGGGAGGCTGAGGTGGGTGGAATGATTGAGCTCAAGAGTTCGAGACTAGCCTGAGCAAAAGCGAGATCCCATCTCTACTAAAATAGATAAACTGAGGCAAAAGGATCTCTTGAGCTTAAAAGTTGGAGGTTGCTGTGACCTATGATGCCATGGCATTCTACCAGGGCAACAGCTTGAGACTCTGTCTCAAAAAAAAAAAAAAAAAAAAAGAATTTTCGCATCTATATTCATAAAGAGTATTAGTCTATAGTTTCCTCTTTTTTTCTATTTTTGGTTGTGTCTTATGTGGCTTCAGTAAAAATGTGATTCAGGCTTTGTAAAACAAGTTGAGGAGGATTCCCTCCTTTTCAATTTGAAATAATTTCTATAGTATAGGTACCAATTCTTCTTTATAGTTTTGGTAAAATGTGGCTATTAACTCTATTCCAGTCCTTTTTGTAAAAAATTATTTCTACTTCAATATTGGTGTTTGACATTGTTCTGTTCAAGAGATCTATATTTTCATGATTGATCTGAGAGAGGTTGTGCTTTTCCAAGAACTTGTACATTTTTTCCACATTTTCAACTTAATGGACATAGAGATTTTTATAGTATTCTGAGATGAAGATTTTATTTCTATGATACTGGTTATAACTCCTCTTTTTTAATTATGAATTGAGTTTATTAGAGTCCTTTCTTTTCTGTTTCTAGTTAATCTGGCAAGAGGCTTGTCAATTTTTTTTATCTATTTAAAGAATAAACTTTTCATTAATCTTCTGGAGAGATATTTTGTTCACAGTTTCATTTAGTTTTGCTCTTATCTGGGTTATTTCATTTCTTCTGCTGGGTTTGAGATTTGTTTTCTCTGCCTTTTCAAGTTTCTTGAGATGATCTATCACCTTGTTTTGTGATCTTTCTATCTTTTAGATAAGGGCTTTTAAGGCTATACATTTTCCTCTCAGGAGTGCTTTTTCCATGCCTCACATATTTTAATAACTTGTTCCCCCACTGTCAATTGTTCAAAAAATCTTTTGATTTTCATCTTTATCTCCTCATTGACCCAACTACCATTCAGCATTAGGTTGTTTACTTTCCATGATTTTGTGTAGGGGTGAGTATTTCTGTTAAAATTGATTTCTAGTTTTATTTCACTGTGGTCTGAGAAGTTAAAGGGTATTTTTATTTTATTGATAACATGTTTTGTAGCCTAAAATGTGATCAATCTTAGAGAATGTTCTATGAGCTGATCAGAAGAATGTTTGTTCCATAGTTTGGGGGTAGACTGTTCTCTAAATGTCTGTTAGGTCATTTTCTAGGGTATGTTTAGGTCTGTTGTTTGTTTATTTTCTGTGTTGAGGATCTGTCCAGTTCTGTCAATGGGATGTTTAAGTCCCTGTCAATTATAATGCTACTGTTTATCATTTTGTTTAGTTTGAATAAAGTTTGTTTTAGGAATATGGACATTCCTGTGATGGGTGAATAAATATTTATTATTAAGTCTTCTTGTTGGATTTTTCTCTTCACCATTATATGAGGTCAGATAGTTAAGTTCTCAAATTCATCCTAGAAAAATTGCTACATACCTCATTGCTTAATATTAAATGGTCACCTTTGAAGTACTACCCTTGGGAAGCTATGCACTGACAACAGTGCCTAGTTCACCCTTCAAATCAATTTTGCACTTATTTTTCTGGAATGGCCATAAGAGCTGTCATTGTACAAGATCTGACAATTATGTTTGTGAATTCATCCTAGAAAATGTGCTACATATGTAATTGCTGAATATCACTATGGTCACCTTTGAAGTACTCCCTTTGGAAAGTTATGCATTGACATCAGTGCCTAGTCCACCCTTCAAAGAACTTTTTATAGGATTATATCATGAATATAACTGTCAGGCCTCATACAATGACAACCCTGATGACCATTTCTGAAAAAGAGTTCCAAAATTGCTTTAAACAATGGACTACGCACTGGCATCAGTGCATAGCTTTTCAAGAGGAGTACTTTGAAGGTTACCATAGTGATATTCAGGCATGTAGCACTTTTTCTAGAATGAAATTGCAAACTTAATTATCCAACTTCATGTAGTGATAATTTTTGTCTTTCTTTCCTTTTGTTGACTTGAAGTCTATCTCATCTGAGATTATAATGTTCACAGCAGCTTTCATTTGATTTCCATTAACATGGAATACTGTTTTTCATCCTTTCATATTGAAATTAAATTAGTCCTTATGGATTAGATGTGTTTCTAGAGATAACAGATACTTGTTTTGTAACTTTTTTATCCATTGAAAGAGGCTGTTTCTCTTCAGTGGGGAATTCAAGCCATTCACATTTATTGAAAGTACTGATGCATGTGGTGGATTTTGGTTCATCTTGTTGAGTAGACCCTTATTGCTTCCTTTTATCTCTTGAGCCATTGTGATATCTGAGCTCTGAACTTTTGCTTTTGGGTAGTTTTACATTGGTGGGTGTCTATTGTGCTGATCCATACGTAATACAGATCTGATACTTCTGCAGGGCAGGATGGTCTTTGTAAATTTCCTCAGTGACTACTTGTCTGACAAATTCTTGATTTCTCCATCATATAAGAACCTAGTTTCACAGGATACAAGCTTCTAAACTGGCCATTATTATGTTTTAGAAGGCTAAGTATGTGTCTCAAATCCATTCTGGCTTATAAGCTTTCAGTTAAGAAGTCTTTAGTTAGTCTAATTGTTGTTTTGTTTGTTTGTTTGTTTGTTTTGTAGGTCATCTGCACTTTTTGCCTTACTACTCAAGTGCCTCTTTAGTGTCTACTTGGGCCAGCCTAATGATTATGTTACACGGTGACTGCCTCTTTTTCTTCTTTAAAATGAATCTCCCAGGAGTATTGTGTGCTTCTGGTGTACTTGGATATCTAGATTTCTAGAAAGGCCAAGGAAAATTTTCTCAATAATTCCTTCAAATAAATTATCCAGGCCAGTGCCTATAGCTCAGTTGGCAAGGCACCAGCCACATACACTGAGGGTGGTGGGGTCGAACCCAGCCTGGGCCAGCTAAAACAACGACAATGGCTACAAAAAAATGCGGCGGGCACCTGTAGTCTCAGCTACTTGGGAGGCTGAGGCAATAGATCTCTTAAACCCAAGAGTTTGAGGTTGCTGTGAGCTGTGATGCCACAGCTCTCTACCCAGGGAGACAGTTTGAAATTCTGTCTCAAAATAAATAAATAAATAAATAAATAAATAAATAAATAAATAAAACAAAATAAGATAAAAATAAATTATCCAAACCATGTGTATTTTCTTTTCTCCCTCAGGGATGCCTGTGATTCTTATGTTTGGGTCCTTTACCTGGTCATATATTTCTTGTTGCCTTTTTTCATTCTTCTTATTTCTCTGTTTTGTTTTGTTTTTTCTCTTTGACTCACTTGCTTAGCACAAAGATATTATCTTTAAGTTCTGAAATTCTTTCATCTGTCTGATTGAGCCTGTTCTCATGGCTTCCACTGATTATTGTAATTATTTAAATAAATTTTTCATTTCCAGAAGTTCTGTTGGGTTTTTCTTTAATCCTTCAATTTCTTTAGAGAATTGTTAATTCATTCCCTGCATTGTCTTTGTGGCTTCTTTGTGTTGGGTTTCCATTTTCTCTCGTATTTCCATGAGCTTCCTTACAACCCATGTTCTAAATTTTTTATCTTTCATTTCAATCTATTCATTTAGGTGGGTATCCATTTTAAAGTGCAATTGCTTTCTTTGAGGGATGATATTCAGATTAATTTTTCATATTTCTGGAGCTTTTTCACTAGTTCCTTCTCATCTGATTTCTCAATCAAGAGCCAAGGGTGATAGGGCTGGCTTACAGCCTGTCTCTGAAACCCATTTGAGTTCTTCATAAGTTATAAATATTAGCTCTTTTTCAGATGTATAGTTTGTAAATATTTTATTCCTTCTGTATGTTGTCTATTTATTCTGTTGATTACTTCCTTTCTTATATAGAAACTTTATAGTTTAATTAAGTCCCATCTATTTATTTTTGTTGTTTTTATATTTGCTTTTGGGGTCTTAGTCAAACATTTTTGACTAGGCCAATGTGTTCAAATTTTTCCTATGCTATCTTTAAAATTTTTATTGTTTTAAGTCTTATATTGAAAATTCAATTCATCGTGATTGCATTTGTACATAAGATAAGAGATGGAAATCCAGTTTCATTGTTCTGCATAGGGTTATCTGGTTTTCCTGGTACCATTTATTGAAAAAAACATCTTATCCTTCATGTATGTTTTGGTCTGTTTTCTCAAAAATCAGTTGGTTGTAGCTATAGTTTTATTTCTAGTTTCTGTATTCTTTTCCATTAGTTTATGTGTCTACATTTATACGTATACCATGCTGTTTTAGATAGAATAGCATTATAGTATAATTTGTAGTCAGATAATATTATGCTTCCAGATTTGTTATTTTTATCAATATTTAGAATTTCTTTGATTATTTGGGTTTTTTCCAGCTCTGTATGAAGTTAAAATCTATTTTGTGTAGATCCATTAAAAATTAAATTAGAATGTTGGTTCTATCCATTCTCTCATCCATTCCTTTTATTGTCTTTATCATACATATTTTAAATTCCCTTTTTGATTGTTTCCTCAGCATTCAGACACTACTAGGTTGGAGTCATAAAGCTTATAAGAATTCTTCAAGAGCAGATCTCACCGTGACCCTAACTCCAGTTCTCATGGAGTGTGGGAATCCCTAAGCCTGTCCCAAGAGTGGAGTTTTTATCCTGGCAGGTGGAATTAAGATGGCTGTGCTTTAGGTCCTTGCTAAAACCTTTTCATGATCTTCCCACAATGGAAACCTCCTGGTCATGACCTTCTCAATATGGCTGCTTTGCCCACCAACAAACCTATGGTAGATCCACTCCAGCCAGCATTCAAATATGGCTACTGTTTACTGTGCGAATCTGACCACTCTCCCAAGCTTTCCACTCAATGTGCAGCTTCCCCCAACAACTGAAAACTCTTGAAAGACTGCTTCCTGTGCTGGACCTCTGTGGGGGGCTAGCCAATCCAAGCTGGTTGCAATCACTTGCCTAATTCCTCAAATTTCCATCACTCTGGATTTTATGCTGTATCCAGATTACCACCTCCTCTCTGTGTTCCCTGAGCTATGACTCTGGGTAAGGTCACCATGACAGGTATGGCTGGGTTCTCTCTTTTTCCACAGTTGTTCTAGGAGAGTTCAGCTGAATAATCCTTCTGGTCCACCATCTTATTCTGCCCCTCAAAAAAATTTCTATTTGCAGAGTTAAAACTGAATATTTTGCAGAAACCAAGGGCCTTAAATCAAACTGGAGTAATGTTAGATAGTTAGTTAGGAAAGGCTCTTCTGCATAGGAAGACAAGGCAGGTACCCTTTGAATCACATTTATTGATTTAGATATATTGAACTATCTTTGCATCCTAGGATAAGACTATCTTTATCATCATGGATACATTTTGATGTGCAGTTGGATATGGTTTGCTATTATTTTGTTAAGGATTTTCATAACTATATTCATAATTGGCATTTGTCTGTAATTTTCTTTCTTGATTTGTTCTTTCCTAATTTAGGTATTAAAGTGATACCGGCTTCATAGATTGGGTTAGAAAGGATTCCTTCCTTCTCAATATTGTACAATTTCAGTTGAATGGATGATAATTCTTCTTAGTGGATGTAGTAGAATCTGGCTTTGAATCTGTCTGATCCTACACATTTTTAGTTGCTGCTAAGAGAGTTTTTATTACTGTGTCAATTTTGTTACTTATTACTGAGAATATCTTATTATTGAGAATATCTTTTACTTTCTTCCTGATTTAAGCTTAGGACAGCATGGATTTCCAAAACAATTATCAATTTTCTCTAGATTGTCTAGTTTGTTTGTGTAGAAGTTTTTATAGTAGTTACAAATGATATTGGGTTTTTCTGCCTTATCAGTCAAAATGTCTCCTTTTTCATTTCTGAGCTTATTTGGGTCCTTTCTCTTTTTATTTCTGGTTCTTCTACCTTATATAATAATTACCTCTGATCATTTTTGCTTTCTATTCACCTAGAATATTTTCCTTGAGTTTATGAATATCCTTGCAATTTAGATGGGTTTCTTAAAAACAGAAGATTTTAGTTGTGGTTTTCCATCCATTCAGCTAGTTTGTAACTCTTAAATGCAGTATTAAGTTCATTTATGCCTTATAATGGTTTTATATTAATGTTCATATTAAAATGGGAGATGCTATTGTATTTATCATGTTGGATGATACCTAGCTGTTTTGTTTTCTCCTTTGTGTTACTGTTTTATAAAAGTTGTGAATTTTAAGTTGGATGCTTTTATATTAGTGGGTAACAATTTTATTTTTCATGTATAGATCACTTTCAGCATTTCCTATAGGGTATATTTAGTGGTTACAATTTTTCTTAGCATTTGTTTGTCTGGAAAAGACTTTATTTCTCTTTTATTTTGAAATTTAATTTTGAGGATGCAAAATTCTTGATTGGCAGTTATTTTGTTTAGGAAGACTAAAATTGGGATCCCAATTCCTTCTGGCTTTAATATTTCTGCTGAGGGGTCTGCTGTTAGTACGATGATTTTCCTTTGGTAGTAATTTGTTGCTTTTAACTCATAGGATAGGATTTTCTCCTTCATTTTGACTCTGGTCCGGCTGATGACTACATATCTCAGTGATTTTCTGTTTGCTATGCATCTTCCATATGACCATCTTGTATCCTGATATTTAAACCTCTTGAAATATCAGGGATATTTTTCTTTATTATTAATTCATGTAAGTTTTCTAGGCTCATTTCTTTCCAGGGATACCTATAGTTATTATATTTGTTCACTTTTCATAGTCTTGCATAATCCCACATTTTTATCAGTGATTGTTCATTTTTCTTTATTCTTTTCTATACAGTTTTTGGGGATTCGGTAGCTTCAAAATCATTGTCTTCAAGCTCCAAAATTCTTCTTCTTATTCTAACTTGTCGTTAAAGCTTTCTACTGTATTTTTTAATTCCATAAATGACTCTTTCATTTTTTGAACTTTGTTCAGTCTTTCATAATGTAGTCTATCTTTTTAGTGAATTTGTTGTTCATGTCTTGAATTTTTTTCTTTGAGATGTGTTTCTACCATCTCCTCAATTCTATTCATCTTATTTCTGATCCATATCTGATATCCCTATTTTCATTGCAACAGTTTCCTCTCCATTGCTGGAGAGGTATTAAAATCCTTTGTAGGTGTGGAGGCAGCCTTATTTTCCATGTTGCCATCATTTTTATGTTCATTCTTTCTCATATGGGGCCTCTTCTCTCAGTTCAAAACTGATAGCAGATTCAATACACCAGTTCTCCTTTTTTTGAGACATCCATTGCTTAGTGAAGATAGGAATAGGTCATTGGATGGCATTTTTGGGTCCTACTCTGAAAACATGATTAGACAGGACAGTGGCAGATGGACTCTGAGTTTTTAACACTGTTACTCTGCTGCACATAGTATGTTCCCAACTAGGTGTCAGCAGGTCAGTATGTCTAGCCTTGCCCCTGGTGCCAGGTGAAGATGAAAGGTGGTGCTGGCTGGTAGGATTGGTTATGAATGTGAGACTGAGGATGTCTCTTGGGCATGCTATGTATATATTCAGGCCTGAACAGGTGGGGTGCCAGGCACATGAGTGCAGCAAGGTCTCCAACAGAGTTCAGCCCAGGGTGTAGCAAGTACAAGGGTATAGCAGGTGCAAGGGTGTAGCAGTTGTGCCCAAGAGTATAATGGGCTTTGGTGTGAGGCCCTGGGGTAAAGTGAACCCACACAGCAGGTTGTCTATGAAGAATAGAACAGATCCATGGTGTGTGGCGCTCATGCACACTGCCTGGGGCAGCCCCAGATCTGGGCACATGTGTGACCCAAGCTACCTGTATAGGGCAGTGTGGGTCCATGACATGTAGTGTGCATAGATCCAAAGGTAGTGGCTGCACTGGCTTTCATCCCACATGATGCCTTTCAGGGGGCAGTGGCAGTGGTCCAAATGCATCAGCAGTAGACAGTGGGTACTGAGTAACACAGGTTCATGCACCACCCAGGTCATATAGAAAGTACAGTTGAGTTGAACCACCCAAGTCAGAAAAATGGGCAGTGGACCTGTGGTTTTCTGCTCTTCCCAGGGTAAATGGCAGCCATGGCATTGGAACTGCATGTCACCTACCACAAGCACACACATGAACACTAGAATTCTGCACTCCTTTCCCTCCTGACAGAGATGAGGATGGGACAGTAGTCAAAGAACTAACCTTTTGGCAAAAGTGTCATTCTGGGGTTGTAATGTTATAATGGTGCCAGCTGCAATGCACAAGGCTGACCAGCCAGGCGTCCTTACTCTCAGAAGCAATACAGTTATGCAGCCTTCAGTCATGTTGCTGTAATGGTCCAGAAGCCTGCTGCAGTGGAAGGGCTCTTCTGACAGTTCACTTGACAAAAGTTCTGGGTTAATGTAGAGCCTGAGATTTTCTTCTCTGTCCCTCTCCCACATGTGGGCACCTTTTCTAATTACATCTGGTCCTGATAAACAGCTTGTCCTATTTCTATTATCTTCACTTCATTCCCTCCTCCACTCTGTGGATTCTCAGTGCTATTACTCACATCATTAACACAAAGTGGGATATCTGTGCATTACTTTCAATCCTCTCTGATGTGGCATTATGCAGTCTGCCACCTTGGTTGAGATATTTAATCATTTAAATTATTAAAACATTCAATAAATGGGATCAACTCTATATTTGACTAAGGAAAAAAGATAAATTATTGATATATAGTACAGAAGAATTAATTAGAACACATGACTAAGGAAAAAATAAAAAGATGAAAGAGACAATAACCTCAAAAAAATCATTAGTTAAGTGAAAGGAGCAAGGCAAAAAAGTCACATATTATATGATTTCAGAATAGGCAAATCCAAAGAGACAGAAAGTGAATTAGTGCTTTTCAGGAGCTTCAGAATGAGGAAAATGGAGAAGGACTACAAATAAGTAAGGAGTTTCCTTGTGTAGCAATAGGATTGTTCCAAAATTAAACATAAAAATTATACTTATTTTAGTATTTTTGTCTTTTAACCTTTACACTAAACTTAAGGTGATGTACACATCACCATTACTGTATTACAACCTTGGGTATTTCATTACATATTAACCATTACCAGTAATTTTAAGCATTCATACAAAAATGTTGCTCTTTATGTCCTTTCATTTCAACTTGAAGATTCACTTTCACATTTTATGTAATGTTTCTAGTCGTGGCTCACTTTCTCATCTTTTATTTGTCTGGGAAAGTTTGTATCACTCCTTCATTTTGAAAGCCAGTTTTGTCAGGTATAGTATTCTTGGTAGGCAGGGTTTTTCATTTGTTTATTTATTTTGTTTTGTGCTTTGAATGTACTATCTCACTCTAATCTTTCCTGCAAGGTTTCCACTGTGAAATCTGGAGATAGTCTTATGTGAGCTTTTTATGCATATGGAAATTCTTTTTTATTCTTCTCTTACTACTTTCAAAATTCTCTTTTTCTAAGGAACAGATCAAGATGATAGACTAGAGACATCTCCTTTGTAGTCACTCACAGTGAGACAGGGGAGAGAGAAACATCACTCTGTGGGCACCCTGAAGCAGTAGGGAACTCCAGAAACCAACAAGGAGGTCAGGAGCTGTGGAAGAATGGCACAGAAGGCAAGTTCTTAGGCACAGGCAGAGGCTGGCTGGCTTGCCCTGGTACTGTGGGGTTTTTGTTGTTATTTGTTTGTTTGTTTGTTTGTTTGTTTTGTTATTGGACTGGACTGGTCACTGGAGCTGTTTTGGAAGGGCAAGTGAACTTGAGCAGTGTCCAGAGGCCAGGATTGAATCATTAGGAAGGGTTAAAATCCCACCAGCTGTGCAACTAACATGGCACCACCATTATGGGAAGGCCACCCAGGAGGAACAGTCCACAGGGTCCTAGTGCATGGCCAGCTCTTGTATACATGCTGAACTTGGGCAGCCATTATTGGGGTGAGCTGAATGGCCCCTATACCCTCAGGAAAGCCACTTTGTGGCTGTAAAGTCAAGGCATGCCTCCTAAGAAATCTAGCGAGAGCTTCAATATACCAATACTGTAGGAACTGAATGCTAGTGAAAAGACCAAGCCATGATTGAGGGCAAATAATTTGGGAAGATGGTACTAAGTCTCCTTGGCAACTAGACAGTGGTTTCTGGCCCCCATCTTCTACAGAAAAATCAGCCTATTTGTTTAGTGTCTCCTAATACCACAGCACCACCTGGGTTCTATGCAATACATTGCAATATTTTCCCTTATTTTGTTCACTTTGTTGCTTGTTTGGTTATATTTTAATTTTTTCATTTTTAATTTCTTCAATAGCAAGAGCCCAATTTCTGCTACATTTTTTCAGCCTCTTTTTCTTTTTTATTTCTCTCTTTTTTGTATCTCCTTTAGTAGAGATTATCATACTTTTCTCACCTTTCCCACATAAATTTCTAATACAGCAACTAAGCCATCCCTTTTTTTAACTTCTATAATTTTTTAATGTTCTTTATCTATTTTTATTATTATTTTTTCTTTCTTCTGATCTTCTTTGTTCTATTTAATTTCATATTCCTTTTACAGGACTGAGCTTCACTCTGAGGCCTGGGCTGGGGTGTCACCATCTTGGTTTGATATAAGGAAGCTGGAAAGGAACTCCTGACTTCAATGGACCCACACAGCCTGGTCCCTCAGAATAATGGAATTGAAGGTGTGGGCAAAGTGGCCTTCTGATCACCACCATTTTTCCAGTTTCTCTCTATCTCTATTTATGTCCTTCCTCTCTCCTTTTTGTGATTTTTTCCCTTTCATTCCCCAATTTTTTTCTTTGTCTTTCTCTTTCCTTTTTCTTTCTTGCTGTTTAGGTTTCTCTTCCTTTTGACCATATACCAAAAGGATACTTAAACATCTAACCATAGAGACTAGGTAATATAAAGTGAAAGAGAAAGTAAGAGAAAAATGTAGGGGAAGGAAGTGAATAAGAAGAAGGCACACATGAGGAGAAACAAACATAAAAATTCTGGCACCATAAAAAATCAGAACAGAGCAAACCACCCCCCCCCCCAATGGATCATGAGGTAGCTACTGCAGAGGGTTCCAACTAATGAAATAATGTAAATAACAGGAAGTGGATTTAAAATAAATATGACAAAGGCAATAAAGGGAATTAAATAGTAAAGGAAAATAATCAAAAGAAAATACAAAATCAGACCCCCCCCAAATGGATGAAAGATATGAAGAATTTAGCAAGGATAAGGCTGAACTTAAGAAATTAAATGAGTTAATCAAGGAACTTAAAGATGCAGTATAAAATATCAATATCAGATTATTCCATGGAAAGTAAAAAATCTCAGAGCTATAGGATAAAGCTTTTTAGCTAAACCAGGCAGTTAAAGAGGCAGAAAAGAAGAGAAAGAAAGCAGAGAATTTACTAAGAGAATTATGGGATGTCATGAAGCATTCAAACACATGAATTATAGAGACCCATAAAGGGGAAGAACATCTGAAAGGAAAGGAAGCTCTACTGGAGGATATCATGAAAGAAATTTCCCCATGTATCACAAAAGATCCCAACATACTCCTTTTAGAGGGATACTGAACCTTGGGTCATCTCAATACAAATTGAGCATCTTCAAGACACATTGTCATGAAACTTTACAAAGTCAAAATGAAAGAGAAAATTCTCTAAGCCACCAGGAGTAAACACCAATTGACCTAGCAAGGCAGATCCATTAAGGTAACAGTAGACTTTTCAGCTGAAATTGTCCAAACACA
The DNA here is from genome assembly GCA_963574355.1 of Loris lydekkerianus. Lineage (NCBI taxonomy): Eukaryota > Metazoa > Chordata > Mammalia > Primates > Lorisidae > Loris > Loris lydekkerianus. The sequence goes on from CAUYPK010038359.1 coordinate 17,691, forward strand.
AGAGAATGGTCATCTACCTGTAACCTTTTTACACAAAAAATCTTCAGCCTAGAATTCTGAATACTGCTAAACTAATCTTAAAAATTGAAGGAGAATTAAAATATTTTAATGACATGCAAACACTGGAGTAACACACCACAGCAGTATCAGTTCTATAGGAAATACATAGACTTATTCTCCACACTGAGCATCACAATGGATCACCAGAAAAGTAAATACCCCAGAACAAAAGTACAAAACCTAACTTCCACTATGGTACAAAGTATAAAACTAAGCAATGGACTTTCATAAAACAATATGAATACAACTCCACCATTCATATCAGTTCTCTCAATAAATGTAAATTGCTTAAAATCCCTATGGAAGAGGCACTGGCTGGCCGATCAGAACCTTGAAGGACAAAGCAAGGCTCAGGGAAAATGGTTGGAAAACAATATTTCAGGCAAATGGAAATAAGAAGAAGAAAGGAGGGATGCAGTCTTATTTTTATATACAGGTAGATTTAAAGCAACTAAGGTTAAGAAAGACAAAGTTGGTCACTTCATACTGTTCAAGGAAACAATACAAAAAGAGGACATTTCCATTCTAAATGTTTATGAACCCAAATTAATTGCTCCTGGATTTATAAAACAGACCTTGATTGGTCTGAACAATATGATACTCTGTAATACCATAATAGCTAGGTACATTAATACTCCTCTTACAGAGCTGGACAGATTTTCTAAACAGAAACTGAACAAAGATACAAGGTACTTAAATGTGATCTATAACAATTGGGCTTAGTAGAACACACAATCCCAAAGGTAAGGAATATGCATTCTTCTCAGCTCATGGAACATATTCCAAAATAGATCATATCCAAGAACACAAATGAAACCTCAATAAAAGTAAAAGAATTGAAATTATCTCTTGCATCTTTTCAAACCACAAGGCAATAAAGGTGTAACTGAACTCTAACATATATTTTCATCTCCACACAATGGCATAGAAACAAATCAACCTTATGCTGAATGACAGTTGGATAAAGGAAGAGATAAAGGAGAAAATTATTAAGTTATTCAAATATAACAACAATAAAGCCACAAGCTACCAAAATCTGTGGAGTACTGCAAAAGGAGTCATAAGAAGGAAATTTATCCCATTAGATTTCTACATGAAAAAATCAGAAAGACAGCACATAAACAACCTAATGAATAATTTCTAAAGGAAATAGAAAGGTAAGAACAATGAAATCCAAAACCTAGCAGAGGAATAGAAATAACCAAAATTAAATCAGAAAAAAAAAATGAAATTGAAAATGAAAGAATCATTCAGAGAATTAATGAAATAAATAGTTGGTTTTTTGGAAAGGTAAAGAAAATTTATTAAACTTGGGCCAGATTAACTAGGAATGAAAAAGGAAAATCCTTAATAACCTCAATCAAAAATGAAAAAGGGGAAATAACAACAAATAGTATCTGAGTACTACAAGAAGCTCTATACCCAGAAATTTGACAATGTAGAGGAAATAGACCATTATCTGGAATCACACTATCTCCCTAGACTTAACTAGGAAGAAATAGATCTCTCGAACAGATCAATATCAAGAACTGACATTGGAAAATAAATTAATAAATAAAAATCTTCCAACATAAAAAAAGCCCTGGACCAAATAGCTTCCCATCAGAATTTGATCAAACCTTCATAAAAGAGCTTGTACCTATACTGCAGAACCTATTGCAAAACATTGAGAAGGAAGGGACCTTCCCCAACACGTTCTAAGAAACTAATATCACCCTGATGCCAAAACCAAGAAAGAACCAAACTAAAAATGAGAACTACAGACCAATTTCATTAATGAATGTTCATTCAAGAATACTCAATAAAATCTTAGCTAATAAATTACAACTACACATTAAAAAAATTATACTTAATCAAGTAGGCTTCATCCAGGGAATGCAAGGCTCGTTTAACATATGCAAATCCATAAATGTAATTCACCATAGCAATAAAAGAAAGAGCAAAGGCCATATGATCCTCTTGATAGATTCAGAAAGAACAATTGATAATATTTATCATCCTTTTCTAAAAAGAACACTTAAGAAAATAGACATAAGTAGCACATTTCTTAAACTGATTGAAGCCGTATACAACAAATCCACAGCTAATATCATACTGAATGATGGAAAACTGAAAGCTATTCATTCCACATAAAACAAGAATCAGACAAGAATGCCCTCTATCACCACTACTATTCAACATATTTCTGAAAGTTCTAGCCAACGCAGTGAGGAAAAAGGATATTAAAGGCATAGAAATAGGGGCAGAGGGGATCAAATTTTGCTCTTTGCTTATGATATGATCTTATACTTAGAAAACCTCAGAGACACAATCAAAAATCTCCTGGGAGTGACCAAGAAATATAGTACCATCTCAGGGAATAAAATCAATGTTCACAAATCATTCAAGTGGAGAAGCAAATCAAAGACACAGTTCCCTTCATGGTACCTTCAAAGAAAATTACTTAGGTATATACTTTAAAAAGTGGTGAATGACCTCTATAAAGAGAATTATTAAACCCTAAGAAAACAAATAGCAGAAGACATTAACAAATGGATGGACATTCCATGCTCTTGGCTGGGAAGAATCAACACTGTTAAAATGTCTATTCTACCCAGAGTAATCTAGAGATTCAATGCAATCCCCTTTAAATACCAGAATCATACTTTGAAGAACTTAAAAAAATAGTTCTTCATTTTGTAAGAAACAAGAAAAACTCATATAATCAAGGAAATTCTTAGTAATAAAAACAATGCTGAAGCCATCACTCTACCAGACTTCAGGTTATATTACATGTCCATAGTGATTAAAAAGCACAGCATTGGCACAAATATAGAGATATAGACATATGGAACCAAACAGAAAATCAACACAGGAAATTAGTCTCTTATTACCATCTTATCTTTGATAAACAAACAAAAATATACAGTGAGTAAAAGAATCTCTATTCATTAAATGGTGCGTGGAGAACTGGATAACCATATGTAAAAGACTGAATCTGGACCCTCACCTTTCACCACTGACAAAAAATGACTCAACTTGATTAAAAGTTGTAAATCTAAGACATGAAATGATAAAAATGATAGAAGAAAGTATGGGAAAAACCCTTGATGATGTTGGACTGGGGAAAGATTTTATGAAGAAGACTTCAGTGGCAATCACTACAACAAATATAAATGAATGAAACTTAATTAAACTGAAAACCTTCTCCACAGCTAAATACACAACAATTAAAGCAAATAGATAACCTTCAGAATGGGAAAAGGCATTTGCAAAAGCTTCAGAATGGGAAAAGGTATTTGCATCTTATGAATCTGACAAAGGGTTGATAACTAGAACCTACTGAGAACTCAATTTAACAACAAAAGATCAAACATTCCCATTTATCACTGGGTAACAGACATGAACTGAACCTTCTGTGATGAAGGCAAAGTGATAACAAACATATAAAAATATAATACTCCTCTCTAATCATCAGAGAAATGTAAGTCAAAACTACCTGAGATATCACCTAACCCCAATGAGAACAGTGCACATCACAAAGTCCCAAAGTTCCTGATTCTGGCATAGATGTGGAGAGAAGGGAACAATTTTACACTATTGGTGGGAGTGCAAACTAATACAGCCTCTTTGGAAAGAAGTATGGAGAATCCTCAAGGAACTCAAATTAGACCTTCCCTTTGATTTCCCATTCCCATTAGTAGGCATCTACCCAGAAGGAAAAAAAAAAAATCTTTTTATCATGAGAACATTGGCACTAGATCGTTTACCACAGCTCAATTTATAACCACCAAGATTTGGAAACACCCTAAGTATCCATCAATCCTGGAATATTTTAACAAACTCTGGTATATATAAAATAAGATGGAGACTTTTAATCTTTTGTATTTACCTGGATGGAATTGAAACACATTCTTATTAGTAAGGTATCACAAGAATGAAGAAGCAAGTATCCAATGTATTCAAAACTGATATAAAGCTAGTAAACAATCTAATACACATGCATATGTGAAAAAAACCTCAATTCAATTCAAGTTAGGGGGAGAAGAAACAAGGGAGGAGGTAGAAGGGACTCATGAGTGGTATTGGTGCCCTCCCACTTAATAGGCACAATATAAGGGTTTATGGCACACCTCTTGGGTGTGGAACACAAGTATAAGAGAGACTCTACCTAACAAATGCAAATATTATAACCTAGTTTTGTATACCCTCACATTAACCTGAAAATAAAATAAAATAAAATTGGTACAAATTCATTTGGATTTGTCCTATTTGGGATCTTTTGGACTTAATGTACTCGAGTGTTCAATTTCCTCCCTAAATTTGGGCAATTTTAAGCCATCATTTCTTTCAACTTTTTCTGGTTTCTCTCTCTCCCCCCGCACCCCCCATCTCCATCTCTATGTCTATCTCTATCTCTATCTATCTGTCTCTCTCCTGCTTCTTGAATTGCAATAATTTGTGTATTTATTTGCTTGATTATGTTTTATAAGTCCCTAGGCCTTTATCACTTTTTGTCATTCTTTTCTCTTTTCACTTCTCTGGATAATTTTAAGTAACCTGACTGTGTTTGCTTTTTTTGTCTTCTTATTCAAATCTGATCTTAAAGTTCTCCATTGATTTTTTTCAATTAAGGTTTTTATTCTTGTATTATTCCATTTTGCATTGCTGTAAAAGAAAGCCTGTGAATAGATTATTTATGAAGAAAAAATGGTTTATTTTTTCTAATTACTGTTATATTTGGAAAATGTCAAGATTGAGCCTGTGGTGAAGGCTTCAAGCTGCTTCCATTTATAGCAGAAAGTGAAAGGGAGGCAGAGTATGTAGAGATAACATATCAGTTAGAGGAAATAAAGAGAAAGAGTAGGTCCCAGGCTCTTTTTAAGCATCAGCTCTTGTGTGAGCTAATGCAAGATCAGACAATTATGTTTGCAAACTCATTCTAGGAAAAGTGCTGCATACCTCATTGCTGAATATCACTACAATCACCTTCAAGGCACTCCCCCTGGGAAGGTATGTACTGTTGCTAGTGCATAGTCTACCCTTCAAAGCACATTTTACAGGATGAGTTCATGTATGCCACCAGCTCTGATGGCCATTCCAGAAAAAGTTTCAAAATTACTTTGAAGGATAAACAAGGCACTGACATTGGTGCATAGCTTCCCAAGGGGAGTACTTTGACAGTAATTGTAGTGATATTCAGTGATGAGGTATGTAGCACATTTTCTAGGATGAGATTGCAAACTTAATTATCTAACCTCGTAAAAGTGAAATCACTCAGAAATACACCAGGGAGGGTACTAACCTACCCATAAGTGATCTATCCCCGCAGTCCAAACTCCTCCTGTTAGGCTTCACTTCCAACATTGCAGATCAAATTTCAACATGAGGTTTGGAGGCACTAAATCCAAACTAAAGCAATTTCTTTGCTCCCAAACTGTTATGGTTCAAATATAATTTTTCTGATTTACTTAGTTGTATATGTTCTCTTGTATTGCACTACTTTCTTTAATACAATTATTTTAAATTATGTGTCAGCATTTTAAAATCTTCATTTCTTTATGTCAGTTACTAGAGATTTGTTTTATTTCATTGGTAATGTCATATTTCCATGATTCTTTTTTTGTCCCTTTGAATTTGATATCTGTACACTTGAAAATCAGCCATCTCTTCCAGTCTTAATGGACTGACTGTGGAAAGGATTAACCTTTACTAATTTATCTAGCTGGGGATTCTGGAAGCTTCTCAAGTGCTTCCTGTAGATATGTGTGACGTACTACTCTCCCTTTCCTCTGGGAGAGACGGTTAGGGATAGTGTGCCTTCTCCCAGTTTCAAGAACTATACTGGCTGTCATAAGCTGCCCTTGCATTTCCCCTAGAGAAAAGTATTCTGGTAGATTTCTAAATTTGCTGCACACTCTCATCCTATTTCTCGCCTGTGGGAGAAGTCTCAAGGTTATACCCCTGCCAGTCTTGCAGAGCCATTCAAATTGAACCTCGTGTACCTTTTCCCTAGGAAAATGCCCTGAAATCCCAGCATGTTGAGTGCAAGCTCCATTTCGCTCCCTTCCTTGTGGGATTTTCACCTTCCCTCAATCCCACAGAATCATGCAGGTATACTGAAGGTCATCTGCTTCTTTTCCCTAAGGAACTGCATTAGAATACCAGAAGGCTAGGTGTAAGCTCCACTTCTCTCCCTTCTTCCTAAAGAAGAAATCTCAGGGTTTTGTACTTTCTCTGAATCCTGATAATGTTACCAAGCTTCTTAGACCCCTCACCTCTTTTTTTCTTTTGATTTTAGCTGCCTTCTACAGTCTAACTATGCTAATCATCCTAGTGCTCTGAGTGAGGTGGAACAGTAGTATCATAGGCAGCACCCTGAAGTGTTAGAGATGTCAGGTACTCCCCCTTTTTCATGAGACAAAAAATGGGGTTGATTGTATCTTTCTCTATGTCAAACTATACCAGCTTACAGGATGGGATGACACACATAAAGTGCATTTGTGTAATGCAGCAATGATTCTATTGTTTCTGTTACGGTATTGTGGCCCACATATAATTGTTTGACCAGGGTCTCCTATGAGGAGACAGGGGCTAGGACTTTCTACTCTGCTATCTTGTTGAAAACAATTCTAGCTATTCCTCAATAAATGTGATATGATATGCATACATTTGCATGCATATATGTATACATAACCTATAAATGTATATATGTATATCATACATATGATTAGTTTACCAATAATAGTTCTCCTTTCAACTTCTTTCTCTTTTTGTCTGTGTTATTCTGCTCATAAATGAATTTTAGCTCTTACTGCTCTTTGTAATTTATTGAAATAACTGTTCTTTCCTTATGCATAATATAGTTAAATATAAATATTATATTTCCTAATATTGAGTATTTTTACATTTCTATAATGCAAATAAAATAATTTGGTTTTGATAAATCATTACTGTACTGCAATTAAGAATGATATTAATTACCATTACATTGTTCATAATTTTTATATTAGTATTCATTTTAAAAATTATTCTCTCCTTTTTAATTTATGTTTTACACATATGGGTAGCAATAAAAAAATCATTCAAGTGCTATAATTGTTTTATTTGTTCTTTTATAATGTAATTATATAGGGATTTCTGTCACTTAAAAATTGGATAGAATTCATTTATTACATCAATCACCACTTAAAATTGTAGGGGATAGGGACATCTTAGCTCTTGTGAAATTATAACATGTCAGCTAATATAGAAATAGTTAAGAAGTTGTGGAATCCTTTTTCACATGATCCTCTTTGGTAAAATATTATTTCCCATAAAATTATTTTTTTTAATTTGCATGAACTTTACAGATCAAAATGAATATATAATACATATATATGCACATCTTACATATTTGATATATATATACATATAATTATATTTCTGGTATAATGGTCAAAATAGCTATTTTCTGTGAAATTTAATTCCTTCCTTTCTTTCTTAATTTATTTAACACATATTTATTAAAGAGTAATAGAAATGATGCTAGGAGGACTGGGATATAATGTAGATAAGAGATGGCATGACCACTGCCTTTCTACAGCTTAAGGCAGATATTTGAAAGCATAGCTAAACAGAAATAAATTGTAAAAAAGTATATTTGATGAAGAGTATGTCAATTTGCTTCACTACAGCATTCTTTTGCCTGTCTATATGTATTCCATAAAATCATGTTGTATACCTTAAATATATTTACGGACTTACGTTGTATAATCATGTTGTATACCTTAAAACAATTACGGACTTTAAAGGTTATAAATAAACACAAAAAAACCTGAAAAAGAATAATATGAGCAGATATACCTCAGATAAAATGGTCTTAGAAGACCTCTTTAAGGAGATAATAAAAAATCAAAGTAATGAGGAGAAGGCCAGGCACAGTGGCTCATACCTGTAATCTCATCACTCTGGAAGCCCGAGGCAGGTAGATTGAGCTCAGGAGTACAATACCAACCAGAACAAAAGTGAGACCCCACCTCTATTAAAAGTATAAAAAATTATCTGAGTGTGGTGGTACATAATTGTAGTCCCACTGCTCAGGAGGTTGAGACAAGAGGACCCCTTGAGCCTAAGAGTTTGAGGTTGCTATGAGGTATGCCATCATGGTACTCTAGCCTGGAAAACAAAGTGAGACTCTTTCTCAAAAAAATAAAATGGCAATTAGGAGAAAAACACAGGGAAATAAGAGAAAGAGGAGAATGACAGAACTCACTAGCATATGCAAGAACTAGAAATATTTTGAACTCCCTGAGTAATTGACATATTAACATCACTAGGTGCAAATAAGCCTGGTGTCTATGAAATAAAATAAGTTTGGAAACATGGGGCAAGCAGAGATATTATGATGAACTTTCAAAGTCAGTGTAAAGAGTTTGGACTTTTATGGGATGTAAAAATAGGAAGCAATTAAGTGATTTAATCAAAAGGATTACATAATTGAAATTCAATTTATGTTTAAGAGGAGCACTTCCTATTACTATGTGAAAAATATATGATCATGGTGTGTGGAAATAATGGAAACAGAAAAATATTGTAGGAAGCTTTTTTTTTTTTTATTGTTGGGGATTCAGTGAGGGTACAAGAGACCAGTATTGTAGGAAGCTTTTATGTTAGTCAAAGTGTAAGATATGGTAAGAATATAGAGTAAGGTGGATGTAGTATAGATGAAGAGAAATAAATTGATTCAAGATATAATTTTTAGACAAAATTGATAGAGCACACTGATGGTATATATGTGGAAGATAGAGACTGAAATCAAGGCGGACACCTAAGTTACTGACTTGAAGTACTAGAGAGTAGTTTTGAATACGTTGAGATAGAAAAATTGTGGTAGAGTATTAGGACAGTTTGGGGGAGAAAAAAATAATGTGTTACATTTTGAACATGTTAAGATTGCATGTTCTGTGTAGTATAAGTGAAGTTGTCCAATAGGAATTTGATTATAACAGTTTGTACTCAGAGTAAAGGTGCAATTAAAAATCTAACTTTGTGAGTCAACATAATAAAGTTTATGATAAATTCTGCGTTCACATATTTTTTTAATTTCAGAAATTTTAAAATGTTTTTCCTATTCTTTTCTGGTAACACTCTTCTTAAAAGTATATTTACTATTTTATGCAACTAATATTTTCAGAATATTTCCATCACCCCAAAAGGAAACCCCAAACATATTAACAGTTACACCCAATTGACTTTTTGCCCTGTCTTGTACCAACCATCAGCCTAATTTCTGGCTCTATGGATTTATAAATTTTAAACAATTCATATGGGAATTGTAGCCTTTTGTACCTGATTTTGTTCAACTAGCAAGTTGCTGGGATCCGTCCATGTTGTAATATGCCTAAGTACTTCATTTTTTTTTTTTTTTTTTTATAGCTGACTACATTCCTTTATATGGACATAGCAAATTTTCTTTATTAATTCACCAGTTCATGGATACAAAACAATCAGAAATATGTCTCAATGAGGGCCTACCAATACCATCTTTACAGAGTCTAAACTAGAGGGTCATCCTAGACTATGAGCTCATGATCTCCTTGAACCAGACCCATGTCATGCTCCCAAGCCAGACCAATGTTGGACCGCCCCTGCACTCAGAGAAAAGAAATATATAAAAAAGGTAGAAAATTAAAAATACAGTTATATAAGATAGACAAAAAAAGGGATATCTTAGCTGTTGTATGAGGAATTTATGTGAGAGAAGTAGAAAAATCTTTACCGAAAGAAAAAGGGAATGAACTAAAAGAAAAAGACAGAATAAAAGGGTTTTTTAAACTATAACAAAAATTGAGGAGCCCTTGCTATTAAAGAAAGTAAATATTAAAAATAACAATACAATCAAACTACAAAAACAAAACAAAAAACAAGAAGCACAAGATAAATGAGAAAAAACTAAGAAACAAATTGTGAAAAGGAGCAAAGAATGAAATTTTATATATATAACTATTTACATATGTGTATGTATACATATATGTGTGTGCATGTATATATTACATATACACATGCATATATATATATATATATGTATGTTGCAATGTATTGGCTGGACACCAGGTGACACTGTGGTATTAGGGGTCAGAGGACACATGATGATATTGCTTTAAAATATAGGACTGGAAGCCACTCTAGTACTGTCATTCTGACTTATTTGCCCTCAATTAGGGCCTGGTCATTTCATCAGCATTAAGTCCCAGTGGAATTGGAGTCCTAATGCTCTCTCCAGATTCCCTAACAAAGTGACTTTCCCAAGGGTATAGGAGCCATTCAGCTCACCCCATGGGTGGTTGCCCAAGTGCAGCAGGCATGCCAGAGGCAGCAATGCACTAGGACCCTGTGAACCATTCTTCAGGACAGCCTTCCCACAATGGCAGTGCCTAGCTAGTAGTTAAACCAAAGGGAGTTCCACCCTACGCTGTTCAAGTCCACTCACTCATTTAAGCCCTCCAAAGCAGGTCCAGTGAATAGTTTAGTCCAAAATCAAAAAAACTGAAGGAGATCCCCTTCCTGTTCCCAGTCCTCCATGTGAGGGCTGGCCAGCCCATACCCTGCACATACCCAGACACTTGCCTTCTGTGATGGTTTTTTTCAGATCGACATCTCCTCACTGGCTCCTGGAATTCACCATTGCTTCACTGTGCCGGGAAGGTTACTGCAGCCAGAAGTGGCTAGAATTTTCTTTTCCCTGTCTTTCTGTGAGTGGCTAGCAAGGGACTATTTCTAGTCTTACATCTTCCTCTGCCTCACAGTGTTACCTTTTTAAGAGTTTGTAAATCAGTAAAACTGACCTTATTCATCACGTCTTATTTGAGACCATTTTATTGCTTATTCACAACATCTTCATTGACATTTACATTTTGAGCCCTATATTTCATTCCTGAATTGGACATTTTCTTATGAAATAGTGTGTACATTATTTTATAAACAGGAATTTACAATACTCAGCCACAGTGGTTACATCCATTGCTGCCTGCTATGAAATAGCTGAGGCCTCTGAAAATTGTTTCACAGAGAAGATTTTTTTCCCTCTTCTGTAATTAAGAAGCCAGATTCATGCTGAGACTACATTTAGGAATGACTCTTGCGTTTGGGAGCAATCTACATGAATCCAAATTTGTCTCCTTCACCATTGTTTCCTTGGCAATGCACGCAGCAGATCTAGGGCTGTCTTTTTAAGGCTGAAATATTTTTATGGAAAACCTCTAGAGCTTTATACTGTCTGACGAATTCTGCTGTTTTTCAATTTAGTTTAAATTCAAGATGCCGTGGCCTGCACCCTACATTTTCTGTTTGGCTAAATATGTCCCCAAAATGTGACATCTTTCTGAGGCTCACACCTTTGCTACAGCAAGTATAGGTAGTATTTGCTTGCTCATTCCCACATGGCCAATATCTTTTGAGGCCAAGTCCATGGCTAATTTTTGTCTGCAGCTCCTATAACCTCCTGCTTTGAGGAGATTTCCAGCCCTACAAGTTTCCATTTAACCTTTAATGAAACTTGGAGCTCTAGGTTTGTGCATTTGCTTAAGGACCAGTACCTAGAATACTTCTAAAGAAACATCAGTTTATGAAAATTGTACAAGAGCTATATTTATTTGTGTAGGTGAAAACACTACATAGCCTAACAGCACAGCAGGTAAAAAATATCCTTACTACTTTAAATCCCACCATTTTGCACAGTATGGGCTACTGTAACTTAATGTCAAAGACCCAAGTTTCAGTTCATCCATAAAGGGAATGCAAGAATCCTTAACCTGTAGTAATTATTTTGCCTCCAAAGTGTCTATTTTTCAGTGCTTCTGACATAGCAAAGTGGACATTAAGAAAAAGAAACTAAGAAGACAACCTTTTATTACTGAAGGATTGGATTTTAGAGAATGTGACTAATGAGTAAGCGAGGTTCCTAATAGTATATCTACTAGAATGCAAAGGTAAATGATTATGATCAGGGAAGCAAATTTCAGTATTAATGATTGTGAGCTGGAACAGTTTCTTATGTCCTATACTTGCATGCTAGTGTGATAGCCTATTCCTAGAGGAATAGAGGGCAACAAATGTTCTCTGTAGACAACTTATTCCCACGAATCAAAAATTAAGAGGAAAAAATATTTCTGAGGAGAAAATTCTGTCCTCTTTAAAAATCACCAATTATATTAAATCATTCCTCATCCCATTAGGCAAAATGTGAAAATAAAAGTGCACAGAGACCAGAAACATTATGCTAATAGATGCCCTTCATGTTGAAGGAAAGATTAGGAAATTTGGAGGAAAGAAGAATTTTCTCCAAATTCCAGACCCAAAATATAGCATTGGATTAAAAAGCAAATGCTAATTGGATATTGTCTTATTTAAGTAACAAAGAAAAACAATGCATACAGTTAAAGGCATATAAATAAAAAATAATGACCTAAGGATAACAATGTGTTGAGAAATAGAAAGGAATTAAGTGTGTGCATTTTAGACTACTTTTTCCATGTTTGACTAGGCAAGGTAAAAAAAAAAAAAAAAAAAGACAAAAGAGAATTTTAAGATCAGCACAATTGAAATGTTCTTTAATAATGAGAAAGATTAGCATTATGATCAGATGATTATCAATACTAAGGATGACATTGAAGACACTGGAGAATAAAGGAAATGATTGTTAGCCCCACTCATTGTTTCTTTTCTGGAATCTTTACTAGCCCATATGAATGAGGGATATTCATTTCCTGAAATAGATTTTAAAAAAGCATTCTATAATAGACATACTCTTATCTGACAATGTGAATGTTACTTTCTTTGCATTATTATTGTTATTGCTTAATATTTCGATGCAGCAATCATTTGATTTCTTTTCTGAATATATTTATCGTCGTTTGTTATTTACGAGGTTTTTGTTTCTAGTCTTATCTTAAATATTGTTATTAAATGTTAAGCCTTTTTAATTCTGTGAAGGCAAAAGTGAAAACCTAATAAACACATGTATATGTAAAAAAAGTGTTAAGAAAGCATGGGTTGTGAATGAGTATTAAAGCAATGAGACAAAGCATATATCAAGTTCACATTGTTCTAAAAATATTATCTTCTACTTTTTATTTTATTAAAGATTAACATGTGGTTACATATGATTAGGTTACATTATTTGCCTTGGCAAGGTAAAGTCCAAGATGTGAGTTGTAGTTGAGTCCTTCACCAGGGAAGTGTGCTTTATAACCCTGCTTTGTGCTTGAGAAGTGGGTGCTACTTGAGCCCCCTCACCATCTCTTCCTTCCCCCTTCCTGAATTTGTGTTTTTTTCTTGTGTGCGCCTGTAGTTATTGTCTTCTACTTTTCTTAAGAAATGGAGGCTAAAAGAATTGAAAATAGTGTAACATGGAGAATTTGAAAATAGCAGTAATGATGGAAGAAGAGACACAGGGAAAATATTTTCTCATACCTGGCACTGCCAAAACCTCTAGGAAAGCAAAAGGCTTCAATAGGCATGTTGATAATATTATCTGGTGACCAGCTGCTTGATGAAGCTAATCAAATCTGCTGTCTCTCTCCGGGAACTTAGACTGGGACACTGAGAGACTATTCTAAGTAATTGTGGGAATATGAGAGGATAATACCATAAATGAACAAAAAGAAGCAGAAAAGAAAGATCATGTAGCCTGGAAAGTAGCCAGAAACAAAGAATAAAAACAGGCATAGATAGTACCATAGTATACCAGGGGGTACTAATTACCAATGCTGAGTCTCTTTGAGTCTGCATATATTAATTTTTGTGAGATAATTTTTAGCCTTTATTTATTGTTAAATCATAGCTGTGTACATTAGTGCAATCAACTGTACCCATTCAAAGATGCACCATAGATGTGGCCCCACCCATTACCCTCCCTCCACCAAAACCTCCCCCCTCCCTTCCCCTTCCTTGGCCCATTCCCCCTAGTCTTGTGCTATAGTTGGGTTATAGCCTTCATGTGAAAGCTATAATTTAGTGAAGAATTACTCTAATTGGAACAACTTGTATCATATTCTCATCCTCGTACTACCCACTTGACAGTGGTGTTGCTCAGGTGGTCAGGACACATGATTTACTGCTGGAGCCAAAGATGGAGATATGGTTAATCCAGATCGATTTAAGAGTAAGGAATCTGAGCCCCAGTGGTGTGGTGGTTCAAGCCTGTAATCCCAGAACTCTGGGAGGAAGGTGGATCAATCTGAGCTAGAAGGAGACCCCATCTCCAAAACTACCAGGCATTCTGATGGGTGCCTGTAGCCTCAGCTACTTGGGAGGCCAAAGCAAGAGAATAGCTTGAGCCCAAGGGTTTCAGGTTGCTGTGAGCTGTGATGTCACAGCACTCTACCAAGGGTGACAAAGTGAGACTCTGTCTCAAAGAAAAAAAAAAAAGTGAGGAATCTGGTTTAAAAACATGCATTTCATGATCTATGAGCAGTGATGCTGGGAATGTCCACTAAATTGGGCCTCAGTTTATCAACTGTTAAATACCAGGGTAGATTAGAGCTAATGCCCTTAAGTCCTCCTTTTCAGCAATCTTAAATTCTGAGATCTATATATTCAGAAAGAATTAGAGAAGAAATACCAAATTATTTTGTTTTTATTTATGTCATTAAAGTGACCTATACACAATGGTTATTTCAACCCCATTTAATGTATTAGTTTACAAATAATCTCCACTGAAATTGTTGAGCTTTGATATTTTTGCCATTCTCCACTTCCAATCTTACAGGGCTAAATAAATGAGATTCTCTGTATAAAACATACTTGTGAATATGCATATTCTGGTAGATCAAACTGTGTATTGTTTTACAAACCATTATAAAATATAATTACTTTCCATTTCAAACAGGTAAATTTGTGCTTAAAAAGCCAGACCTTAAATTCAAAACAACTATGGTATTTTTATAATAATAAATTCTGTGTTTTCTATTATGGTGTCTCCCAAATTATTAGACCATCAAGAACAACTTCAAAACTAGATTCGAAGTGAAAAACACAACTATAGCCCAGGATGAAGGAGAGAAATGGAGAGGGAAGGGAGGGGAGGGGGGAGGTTTGATAGAGGTGGGGTAAACGGCGGGACCACACCTATGGAGCATATTGCAAGGGTACAAGTCAAATCTCTCAAGTGTAGAACATAAATGTCTTAACACAATAATCAAGTAAATGAGGTGAAAGCTATGTTGTTATTTTGATGTAATATAATATCATATTGTATAAACAAATCAACACAGTGTACCCTACATAGGCATAAATGTATTCATGATCTATGTGTATAGGACTTAGTAAAAAAAGTGGAAAAAAATTTTCAAAAATACACACTCCCCTACTATGAAACTAATTTATGGCTTTCACATGAAAGCTATAACCCAGTTACAACCTAAGAATATGGGGAAGGGGGAAAGAAAGGGGGGAGCATGGGAAGAGGGTGATTGGTGGGATTACACTTGCGGTGCATCTTACAAGGGTATATGTGAAACTTAGTAAATGTAGAATATAAGTATTTTAACACAATAACTAAGAAAATGCCAGGAAGGCTATGTTAACCAGTGTGATGAAAATGTGTCAATGATCTATAAAACCGGTGTATGGTGCCCCATGATCGCATTAATGTACAGCTATGATTTAATAATAAAAAAGAAAAAAAAAATGAAGTAGCTTGAGAACTAAAGTTCTGCACTAGGAATGTGGTAATGTGGTGATGTAAGTATATCCATGTCTCCATATGAAAGCTAGAGTAGGTGTACAATAACACACACACACGGCTTGGCGCTTGTAGCACAGTGGTTACAGCACCAGCCACATGTACTGAAGCTGGCAGGTTCAAATCCAGCCCAGGCCAGCTAAACAACAATGACAACTGCAACAAAAAAATAGCCAGACCTTGTGGCAGGTGCCTGTAGTCCCAACTATTTGGGAGGGTGAGGCAAGAGAATCACTTAAGCCCAAGAGTTTGAGGTTGCTGTGAGCTGTGACACCACAGCACTCTACTAGGGTGACAAAGGGAGACTTTTTCTCAAAAAGAAAAAGAACACATATGCACATTAATCCAAAATATATGTATAGACATATTGGGATTATATAGATCACAATATATATTTTTTTGCACCAAAGGTGTCAAAATGGAAAGGGCAGATGCATTTGGGCAGGGGAGGAGGTAAAAATCTTGGACAAATTTCTGATTTTGAGAAGCAAGTTTCTTCATTTGAAAGAATGAAGAAACCTTGAACACAGGTAGAAAATGTAAAGCCTATTATCAATATCGATAGAGTTATCAGATAGTAATAACATTGAACTGGGGTTAGAGAAAAGAATAATAAAACATATTCAGTGCTTCAGAGATGCTTGCAGACAGCTAAGTTACAACTGAGTGAGTCCATTTGCCAATGACGCCTTGTATTTACTTATTTATTTTTTGTTTTTGGTAACAGCTTCTTTAATGCTATCTCATTCATGCAAGGGATCATGTAGACATCAATGGACAATATTTTCAGCATACCTCTTTAAATCACATAGTTTTGCCATTTCAATAAAGACAGAGAAATGAAGGAAAGAATTTACTGAACTCTTATTAAGCCTGAAGTCTAGTATCCTTCCTGGCTCAAGTCCAGTCTAGTATCTGCAAAGAGGCTTTCACATGTGAAACCCTGCCTGATGCATGTATGACTTTATAGAACAGCTTTTAAAATGTACAAAAGAAAAAATAAACTAGTCTACACAAATGCCTCTGAAAGCACAAATATGTATTTAAAACATTCAGAGTTCCACAGTACAAAATACAAAAAGCAATAGGCAAAATGATGTACACCAAAATGCAGATTTTAATTCAAATACAATGTCTAACACTAGAGACTTAAATTAGCTACAGTAGCTGCTGAAGCTACACAAGATTTCTGAAAGAAACATTAGCAGTTGAACATGCATTTATCACTCTGAAATAGACATGCTCTGCCACATTGCTTTTGAAATCATCTGGAGGCCTTGAATGAACTTGTGGCAATTTCATTAAAAGCTTGGTGGCATAATTTGGTCTGTGATTTTAATTTATTCAACCGGTCACTTTAGAGAAAGTTAATTCCTCCCTGCGCTTAAACTTACCACCCACTGCTCCAACATTAATGTATCAGGTCTCTATGAAAAATTTCTGCCTTTGATCCTCTGGACTTTCTCCAAGATTCATTCAACACATATTTATTGAACACCTAGTAACTACCGGATACTATTCTAGGTCTTAAGGATAGGGCAGTGAACAAAGCAACAACTCTTGACCTTATTTACTTTTATTCTACTTGGGGGATACCAATGGCAAGATAAAGAAGTAAAATACAAATACTATCAGGTTTATAAGAGTACCAAGGAGAAAAATAAAGCAGAGCTGAGAGGTAGGAAACATGCAGCCTTTGGGCCTCTTTGCCTGCAAAACCGGCGAATTGCAGCAAACGGTCCTTCTACAGCTCCATTCAGATTGCACTAAATTTAAATGTTTTACTGAAAATAAACTTTTACGAAAGAACACAGAATCTCAAATGACCCTCTAAGGCTGAAAGTCCTAAAAATAAAACACTTTTTGCAAATCCTTTGATTTTCAGAACTCACACGTTCTTTGCTCTCACCAGCTCCTGTGCAAATGGAACCGTGGATCGAGTGCGCACCAAGGTTTTAACTCTCCAGCTTGCTCTTCACCTAGAAGACACATAACCATAAAAAAAGGGAGAGAAATACATATTCGTTAATATTCATCTCATATAAATTGTTGCCATTTTAGGCAAATGGCTGCATATCTGATTGTAGGAAAAGTTAGTTCACTACACAGAAAACTTGAAGGTAAATTCTTCTCTTAAATCATGGAACATATAAATTGCAATACCCACAAATCCAACCAGGTACCGAAATGAAAAGCAACTTCACACCATATGCATCGGCATGTGATTCCTTGGCTCCTCCCACTACTTGATTGAATGAAGCAATCAAACTTTTTGAAGGGAGTAATTTTCAAAATTTCTTTTTTATACCATGATTTGAAACTCTAAAACATTTTCCCTGAGAAACCAGACTCTATATGGCGTTTGGCCTCCTTGGTGAGCTCTTGAAGGCTCCTTCAGCCAGAGTGTAGTTGAATTCTAGCAAAGATGTGACATCTGGGTGCAGCAGACCGAGTCAGGGGCAGGAGTGGGGAAAGGAGGAGAAGGAAGTGGAAGAAAGGAAGGAATTTCTTCTTTCCTTCCAAGTCAACTGAGATAGACTGTAACATTTTGGAATTGATGGTTCCATCTGGTGCCTTCCCTACCTCTTCCTGTGTTCTATCTCTCTGTTATCTCCCCAAGTCTCCAGGGGTCTTGAGCTCAGTGTTTTATGACACGGGGGCCTGGTTCATCCCAAAGAGGTGCGTAATTCGAAGTGAGTCACCTCACCTCCACCCCAGACAAAATCCCCTCTGTCTCCAGAACATATGGTCTCAACTACCATTCGGGAGAAAACTGATCAAAGTCTTCCATTCTGATGAATGAATGACTAAAAGGATGAACACACGTGAACTATAAAAAAATTCAGCATTTTGGGTGCTGTCACAGGGTAAGCCTGGGAGAATTCTGCCAGGTGACCAGTTTGATCAGGACGCCCTGAAGAAAGACTCTTCTTCTGAATGACTGCCTGGTCACAGTATAAGCTGGACAGCAGAGGACAC
>CAUYPK010038360.1:0-10084 GCA_963574355.1 Loris lydekkerianus
TATCTATTCATGAAGCTCAAGTTGCCCATTGACCCATGAATAGATTAATAGATTACGGTATATGTATACCATGGAATACTATGCAGCATTAAAAAAAAATGGAGACTTTACCTCTTTTACGTTTACCTGGATGGAGCTGGAAAATATACTTCTTGGTGAAGTATCGCAGGAATGGAAAAAAAATCCAATGTACTCAGTACTACTGTAAAACCAATTTATAATCACTCACACTTTCATATGAGAAATGAAACACAACTATAGCCTAGGATGAAGGGGGGAAGGGAAATGGGTGGGTCAATAGAGGGAGGGTTAGTTAGAGGGAGGGGACCACACCTACGGAGCATATTGCAAGTACAAGTTGTATCTATCAGGTGTAGAACACAAATGTCTTAATGCTGTGATTTGGTAAATGACGTTAAGGCTATGTTGATTAGTAGGATGTAAGCACTCCAATTTGTACAAATTATCAACACATTGAATACTATAATAGCACAAATGTATTTATGATCTATGTACTAATGACTTAATTAAAAAAAAAAAACAAAAGAAAAAGTCAAACGATGCAGGTAACAGAAGAAAATGTCAATGATAATAGTAAGGTCCTTCAAGGGATAAAGCCATAGGAAGAGGAGATTATGAGAAGGACTATTACAAAAATTTCTCATGTTCTTGGATATTAAAAATTCTGTAGTAGGTCCGCAAATCAAGATGGTGGACCATAAGGATCTTTCAACTAAGCTGTCATAGAACAACTGGGAGAAAGAGAATCCAGCCATGTCTGGTTTGGGGATCTTACCCAGAGTTGTAGCTCAGGGAGCACAATAAGAAGGTGGTGAGCTAGATACATATGATCCAGAGTAGTGGAAATCTGATGAATTAGGCAAGTGATTGTGACTAGCTGGGAATGTCTTCCCACCCCCCCCACCCCCAAGAAGCTGGGATGGGAGGACACCTTTCTAGAGTTTTCGGTTGTTGCAGGAAGCTGTGCATTGACTCGAAAGCTTGGAAAAGTGGCGGAGTTGAACAGTATACAGCAACCAGATTTGAATTCTGGTTGCAGTGAATTGGCATTGGTTTGGTGGCTGGTAACGCATCCATACTCAGAAGGTCTCCATGGCCAGGGGGCTGCCACTGTGAAAAGGTCGGGAGAAGGTTGTGGCAGGGGCTAAAGCATGGCCATCTTAATTCTACCTGCTGGGATCAGAATTCCACTCTTGAGACAGGGTGAAGGGTATTTACATCCCACAGGAACTGGAGTTAGGGGACACTGTGAGACATGCCCCTGAAGGATTCTTGTGAGCTTTAAGATCCCAACCCAGCAGCTGAATGCTGAGGAAAGAATCAGGTGATCACTGAGGGCAACTAAGTTAGGAATAAAGACCATAGAGGTTGCTGGCAGGGTTCTATGTCTCCTTAAAAAAACACAGCGCCATCTGGTGTCCCAGTAACATATTGTACCATATTGTCATCAACAGCAAGGACTTCTGTTTGAAACAAAAGAGACAGTGAGAAGGAACAAAGAGGACGAGGGAGGTGAACAAGAAGAAAGAACACATACGGAGGAATCAACAGAAAAAGTCAAGCAACATGAAGAACCAAAACAGAGGAATTCCCCCAAGGGACCACAAGGCAGCTACTGCAAAAGATTCCACCTATGAAGAATTAATGGTTTTGACTGAAAGGGAATTTAAAAATGGATGATAAATACAATAAAAGACATGGATGAGAAAATGGAAAGATAAAACCAAAAGTCAGAGGAGAGACATGTAGAATATAGAAAGCATATGGTGGAGCTTAAGAAAATGAAGGAGACAATCATGGAATGTAAAGATGAAGTAGAAAATATAAAAAATAGGTTCAACCATTGAGAAAAAAGAACCTTAGAGCTAGAGAATAAAGTTTTCGAATTAACCCAGGTAATTAAAGAGGCAGAAAAGAAGAGAAAGAAAGCAGAACAGATGATTAGAGAAGTATAAGACTCCATGAAGCATTCAAATATACAAATAATAGGGATTCCTGGAGGGGAGAAAGATTGTCCCAAAGGAATAGAAGCCCTACTGGAGACTATCATAAATGAAAACTTCCCAAGTTTTACTAAAGACCCTGACACACTCCTTTCAGTTGGATGTCAAACTCTGGATCGTCTCAACTCAAACAGAGCCTCTCCAAGACACGTTGTAATGAACCTGTCGAAAGTCAAGATGAAAGAAAAAATGGTGTAAGTAGGTAGGAGTAAGTGCCAATTGACCTACAGAGGCAGAGCCATTAGGATGACAGCAGACTTTTCCACTGAAACCTTCCAAGTTAAAAGAGCATGGTCATTCACCTTCAACATTCTTAAACAATTTCCAGCCCAGAATTCTGTACCCTAAGCTTCAAAATTGATGGAGAAGTCAAATCTTTTGCAGATACACAACCACTAAGGAAATTTGCCACAACAAGACCAGCTCTACAGGAAATACTTAGACCTGTTCTCAGCACTGACCACCACAGCGCACCACCAGGAAAGTAAACACCCAGAAGCTAAAGGTCAAAACTTAGCTTCCGCAGTGATTCAAAGGATAAAACTACACAATGGACTTTCACAAAATAAGGAGAATAGAGAACTTCACCACACTTATCAGTTCTCTTAGTAAATGTCAATAGACTGAATTCACCACTGAAGAGACACAGGCTGACTGATTGGATTAAAAAGCACAAGCTATCCATATGCTGTCTTCAAGGAGACACACCTAGCCTTACGGCACAAATCAAGACTCGGGATTAAAGGATGGAAAACAGTATTTTAAGCAAATGGAAATCAAAAGAAAGGAAGAGTTGCAATCTTATTTTCAGATACAAACATATTTAAAGCAACTAAATTTAAGAAAGACGGAGATAGACACTTTATACTGGTCAAAGGAACAATACAACAAGAAGACATTTCACTTTTTTTTAAGCATTCACTCTTTTTATTAAATCATAGCTGTGTACATTAATACAATAATGGGGTACAATGTGCTGGTTTTACATACAATTTGAAATATTTTTGTCAAACTGGTAGCCTTCATGGCATTTTCTTAGTTATTGTGTTAAGACATTTATATTCTACATTTATTAAGTTTCACATGTACCCTTGTAAGATACACCGTAGGTGTGGTCCCACCAATTACCCTCCCTATACCTGTCTTCCTTCCTCCCCTCCCCTCCATTTTCCCATATTCTTGGGCAAGTTTCATAGTAAGGCTGAGTATATTGGATCCTTTTTCTTCCATTCTTGAGATACCTTGCTAAGAAGAATATGTTCAAGCTCCATCCATGTAAACTTGAAAGAGATAAAGTCTCCATTTTTCTTTAAGGCTGCATAATATTCCATGGTGTACATATGCCACAATTTATTAATCCATTTGTGGTCGATGGGCACTGGGGCTTCTTCCATGACTTAACAAGTATGAAGTGGGCTGCAATAAACATTCTGGTACAAATATCTTTGTTATAGTGTAATTTTTGGTCTTCTGGATATGTACCTAGTAGAGGAGTTGTAGGATCAAATGGCAGGTCTATTTTTAGATCTCTAAGTGTTCTCCAAACATCTCTCCAAAAGGAATGTATTAGTTTGCATTTCTACCAGAAGTGTAGAAGTGTCCCCTTTTCTCCACATCCACACCAATATCTCTGGTCTTGGAATTTTGTAATATGGGCTAATCTTACTGGAGTTAGATGATATCTCAAAGTAGTTTTGATTTGTATCTCTCTGATGATTAAGGATTGTGAGCATTTTTTCACATGTCTGTAGGCCATGCACCTGTCTTCTTCTGAGAAGTTTCTCTTCAAGTCCCTTGCCCACCCTGAGCTGGGATCACTTATTCTTTTGTTGCTAATACGTTTGAGTTCTCTGTGGATTTTCATTATTAAACCTTTGTCAGAGACATAATCTGCAAATATCTTCTCCCATTCTGAGGGCTATCTGCTTGTTTTACTTACTGAGTTCTTGGCTGTGTAGAAGGTTTTTAGTTTGATCAGGTCCCAGTGGTGTATTTTTGATGCTGCTTCAGTTGCCTGGGGGGTCCTCCTCATAAAATATTCACCCAGGTAGATTTTGACATTTCACTTTTAAATATTTATGCACCCAACTTAAAAGCTCCCAGATTTATGGAACAGACCTTGCTGAGTCTGAGCAATATGGCATCCCATAACACCAGAATGGTCAGGAATTTTAATACCCCTCTGACAGAACTGGACAGATCCTGTAAACAGAAACTAAACAAAGATACAAAGGACTTAAATGTGATCCTAAAACAAATGAGATTAATAGATACATACAGAACACACCATCCCAAAGTTAAGGAATATAAATTTTTCTCATCAGCCCATAGTATATACTTCAAAATCAACCACTTGCTAGGATACGAATCAAACCTCAGAATAATTAAAAGAATAGAAATTATAAATTGTATCTTCTCAGACCACAAGGCAATAAAGGTAGAACTCAACTCCAACAAAAACTTTCATTTAGGCGGCACCTGTGGCTCAAGGAGTAGGGCGCCAGCCCCATATGTCGGAGGTGGTGGGTTCAAACCAGGCCCCAGCCTAAAAAAACTGCAATAACTACAACAACGACAAAAAAGAAAGTTTATTCCCACACAAAAATTTTGAAATCGAGCATCTTTATGCTGAATGATAGTTGGGTTCAAGAAGGGATAAAAGAGGAAATCGTTAAATTCGAAAAACATTAAAACAATGAAGACACAAGTTATCGAAACCTTTGTGATATAGCAAAAACAGTCTTAAGAGGGGAATGTATTGTATTAGATGCCTACATTCGAAAAACAGATAAAGAGTTCATGAACCATCTTATGGAATTGGAAAAAGAAGAACACTCTAATCTCCAACCCAGCAGAAGGGAAGAAATAAAATTAAAACAGAAATGAATGAAATTAAAAACAAAGAATCATCCAGAAAATTAACAAATGAAAAGTTGGTTTTTCAAAAAGATACATACAATCAATAAACCTTTGGCCAGATTAACTAGAAACAGAAAAGTAAAATCTCTAATAACCTCAATCAGAAATGATAAAGGAGAAATAATAACAGATGCCACAAAGATACAAGAAATCATCTCTGAGTACTACAAGAAACTCTATGCCCAGAAATTTGACAACGTGGAGGAAATGGATCAATACCTGCAATTACACCCTCTCCCTAGACTTAATCAAGAAATTAGCTCTCTTGAACACACTGATTTCTAGAACTGAGATCAAAGGAACAATAAAAAGTCTCCCAACAAAAAAAGCCCTGGTCCAGATAGCTTCTCATCAGCATTCTATCAAAACTTCAAAGAAGAGCTTATACCCATACTGCAGAAATTATTCCAAAAATTTGGGAAGGAAAGAATCTCCCCTGACACTCTCTACATAGCAAACATCAGCTTGATAACCAAAACCAGGAAAAGACCCAACTAAAATGGAGACTTTCGACCAATCTCACTAATGAATATAGATGCAAAAATTCTCAACACAATTCTAGCCAATAGATTAGAGCTACACATTAAAAAAAAAAAAAAAAAAAAAAAAAAATGCATCATAATCAAGTAGGTTTCCTCCCAGGATGCAAGCCTGGTTTAACATACACAAGTCCATAAATGTAATGTGCCGTATCAACAGAAGCAAAAACAAAAACCATATAATCATTTCAATAGATACAGAAAATGCATTTGATAAAATTTAGCATCCTTTAAGAATATAAGGCATAGGTGGCACATTTCTGAATCTGATCAAAGCTATCTGCGCCAAACCCAAAACTAATATTGTACTGAATGGAGTAAAACTGAAAGCTTTTCCAATTAGAACTGGAACATGATAAGGTTGTCTTTTCTCACCACTACTATTTAACACAGTATTGGAAGTTCTAGCCAATGCAATCAGGCAAGTGAAGGAAATAAAGGGCATCCAAATGGGGTTCAAAGGAGGTCAAACTCTTGCTCTTTGCCAATGATATGATCTTATTCTTAGAGAACCCCAAAGGTTCAACCACAAGACTCCTGGAACTGATAAAAAAAATACAGCAGTATGTCAGGATATAAAATCAATGTCCACAAATAAATAACTTTTGTAAATAACAGCCAAGATGAGAAGCTAATCATGGACAAAATTCCCTTCACAGAAGTTTCAAGAAAAATGAAATACCTAGGAATATACATAACAAAAGAGGTGAAGGACCTCTACAAAGAAAATTACAAAACCCTACAAAAAGAAATAGCAGAAGATATTAACAAATGGAAGAAAATACCATGTTCATGGATGAGAAGAACCAACATTATGAAAATGTCTATGCTGCTCAAAGTAATCTACAGATTCAGTGCAGTCCCCACTAAAACACCATCATCATACTTTTAAGAATTGGAATAAACAATCTTTCACTTTGTATGGAACCAGAAAAAATCCCTTATAGCCACAGCAATTCTTATAATAAAAACAAAGTCAGGGGCTGGCTACAGTGGCTCGCGCCTATAATCCTAGCACTCTGGGAGGCTGAGGCAGGGGATTGCCTGAGCTCACTGGTTCAAGACCAACCTGAGCCAGAGCGAGGCCTCATTTCTAAAAATAGAGCGGCATTGTGACGGCTGCCTATAATCCCAGTTACTTGGGAAGCTGAGGCAAGAGAATCACTTGAGCCCACGAGTTTGAGGTTTCTGTGAGCTGTGATACCATGGCCACTCTACTGAGGGCGACATATTGAGACTCTGTCTCAAAAAAACAACAGGGATATCAGTCTACCAGACTTTCTGCTATACTTCAGGGCCACAGTGATCAAAACAACATGGTATTAGCACAAAAATGGAGACATTGACATTTAGAACCAAACAGAAAAGCATGAGATGAAACTAACATCTTACAGCCACCTCATCTTCAATAAACCAGACAAGAACATACACTGGTGGGAAAAGTCCCTATTCAATAAACAGTGCTCAGAAAACTGGATAAACACACGTAAAATACTGGAACTGGGCCCGGACCTCTCACCACTTACAAAAATTGATTCAAGATGGAGAAAAGATTTAAATCTAAGGTGTGAAACAATAAAAATCCTCTAAGAAAGTGTGGGGAAAGCACTTGAAGATATTGACCTGGGGAAAGATTTTATCGAAATATTTCCATGGCAATTGCCACAACAAAACTAAACAAATGGGACTTCATTAAACTTAAAAGCTAAGGAAACAACAACCAAAGCAAGCAGACAACCTTCAGAATGGGAAAAGATATTTGCATATTATCAATCAGACAAAAACTTAATAACTAGGATCTATAGAGAACTCAGTCAACAAAAAAAGACCCAACAATCCCATAATATCACTGGGCAAGAGACATGAATAGAACTTTTTCTCTAAAGAAGATAGACAACTAACAGAGATATGAAAAAATGCTCATCGTCTCTAATGATCACAAAAATGCAAATCAAAACTACCCTGGGATATCACCTAACCCCAGGAAGGATGGCCCGCATCACAAAGTCTCAAAGCTGCAGATGCTGGCATGGATGTGGAGAGATGGGAACACTTTTATACTGCTGGTGGGACTGCAAACTAATACAACCTTTTTGGAAGGAAGTATAGAGAACCCTCAAAGAGCTCAAGCTAGACCTCCTATTTGATCCTGCAATCCCATTACTGGGCATCTACCCAGAAGGAAACAAATCCTTTTCCCATAAGGACAGTTGCACTAGACTGTCTATCGCAGCTCAATTTACAATCGCCAAAATGGGGAAATGACCTAAACACCCACTAACCTAGGAATGGATTAACGCGCTGTGGTATATGTATACTGTGGAATACTATTCAGCCACTAAAAAGGATGGAGACTTTACATCTTTCATATTAACCTGGATGGAGGTGGAACACATTCTTTTTTGTAAAGCATCATAAGAATGGGAAAGGAAGAATCCAATGTACTCTATTCTAATATGAAGGCAGCAGATGCTAATATAAGGGGTAGGTAGGGGAATGACCAAGTTGGGGGAGGGGGGGTCATAGTGTACGGCACACCTCTTGGGGGCAGGACACAATTATAAGAGGGACTTTAACAAATGCAGTCAGTGTAACCTAATTCTTTGTGCCCTCAATGAATTTCAAACCACTAAGTAAGCAAGGTGATGGATGTTAATCAGTTCAATGTAAGCATTTCACATTGTACATCAAATCAGAACTCCATAAATGCATCAATGGACACAGTTATGATTTAATAAAAATATAAAAAAGAGCATCCCAAACAATAAAATAAATCAAAAAAAAAAAAAAATACAACCAACCTAAGAGACCAAGAAAAGCTAAGGATAATCAGGAAAGCACAATAAATATTAAATCCTATT
Organism: Loris lydekkerianus; assembly: GCA_963574355.1. Lineage (NCBI taxonomy): Eukaryota > Metazoa > Chordata > Mammalia > Primates > Lorisidae > Loris > Loris lydekkerianus. The sequence continues at coordinate 8,344 of CAUYPK010038360.1, forward strand.
TGCCATAAAATCAAGAAAAAATTCTGTAGCAAAAACAAGATCAGGGGCAGATCAAAGGAGTAGGGTGCCAGCCCCATATGCTGGAGGTGGCAGGTTCAAACCCTACCCCGGCCAGAAACTGCAAAAAAAAAAAAAAAAAAAGGAATGAGATCAGTTGGAGAGTTAGAACAGAAAGGGATCAGTGTCAGAAGTGGATAATAAATGGAAAATAAGAGAAAAGAGACAAGAATAGTAAAGGGTTGATACTGGAAGCCCAATATCTTTTTGTAGAAAGAAAGAAAACAGAAAAGTGAAACGAGAAAAATATCCAAGAAACAAGTTCCATAAAATTTCTGAGAAACAGAGGAAGTACATTCTAGACTGTGCCCAGAGTGGTGAGACACGATCTACAGCAAGACTGGCATCTAATTTCAGAACATTTTGGAGATCCTGAAATCTTCTAAAGGAAGAAAATGGGTCACATTCACAAGAATCCTGTTAAGATTTGTCAAAGCAACACTGGAAATGTCAAGGGGAAGGCGGTCTCAGCCTATAATTCTGCCAAACTGTCTCTCAAGACACCTTCAGCCATGCATTGTATCAAAAAAAATTGGCATCAGTTCACTTTTTTCTCATCTACTAAAAGATACATTTCCACCACAGGAGGAGCAAACCAAGAGAGAAATAGACCAAGGTCTCAGGAGGAGAGACTCCAACATGGAGGAGTGGGGGACGCTCGCTCTGGGCGAGGGTGACTCTGAACAGCAAGCCTGGAGAGTGCCCATCTAGGGTAGAATTGAAGATATTTTATAGAAGTGACCCAATAAAGAAAAAATAGACAAAGAGAAGAGGAGGTAAAGGTACATGATCAACTACCTGAGGTCTTAGAGTGTTTAGAGTTTTCGGATGAGTCTGTGGTGGATGCAGAGAGCAATGAAGACAGCCGTCCACTCACTCCGGGGGAGGGAGGAGTCCCACCAGGAGAGCAGAGACCATCAACCACACAGCTTCACAGACAGCCGTCCACTCACTGCAGGGGAGGGAGGAGTCCCACCAGGAGAGCAGAGACCGTGCACCACACAGCTTCATAGACAGCCGTCCACTCACTCCGGGGGAGGGAATAGTCCCACAAGGAGAGCAGAGACCATCAACCACACAGCTCCACAGACAGCCGTCCTTCACTCCAGGGGAGGGAAGAGTCCCACCAGGAGAGCAGAGACCGTGCACCAAAGAGCTCCACAGACAGCCGTCCACTCACTCCAGGGGAGGGAGGAGTCCCACCAGGAGAGCAGAGACCGTGCACCACACAGTTTCACAGACAGCCGTCCACTCACTCCGGGGGAGAGAGGAGTCCCACCAGGAGAGCAGAGACCGTGCACCACACAGCTCCACAGACAGCCGTCCACTCACTCCGGGGGAGGGAGGAGTCCCAGCAGGAGAGCAGAGACCATGCACCACACAGCTCCACAGACAGCCGTCTACTCACTCCGGGGGAGGGCGGGGGCCCTCCAGGAGAGCAGAGACCGTGAACCACACAGCGCCCCAGACCGCCCGCCCCTGGAGTGAGTGGACGGCTGTCTGTGGAGCTGTGTGGTTGATGTTCTCTGCGCTCCTGGTGGGACTCCTCCCTCCCCTGGAGTGAATGGCTGTCTGTGGAGCTGTGTGGTGCACGGTCTCTGCTCTCCTGGTGGGACTCCTCCCTCACATCGGAAGAGACCACGTCTGAACTCCAGGCAGTCGGGGTGATGGGGTCTGCGGTCCT
>CAUYPK010038363.1:0-10511 GCA_963574355.1 Loris lydekkerianus
GGTGTCTCTCCAAGATTAGACCCCAGCAGGATCACTCTATTGTTGCTGGATCTTTGTAGGGAGTGACCCTGTGTAGTTCCTTTGGGGCTGCTGTAGTTAGGGAGTTCTGGTTGTGGAAGCAGCTCCGGTGTGCAACACACCCGGGTTAAGCAACAGGGCTGGGGTAGTGCGCACGGTTCTCTGTGCCTGGCGCCCAGTGACTTTGGCACAGAGAACCCAAGGCTCTAGCAGTCTCTGGACAGAAGGACTCTGTGCAGAGGCAGGTTGGGCTCCAGAGGGCACGCAGCTACCAGAGTCCCTGGTCAGATGTATGAGCTAGTGTGGAGGCTCGGAGGACACAGTAGGGGGGATGCAGGGTTGCCTGGCTCCCGCAGTTCCTGGTCAGGGAATGCGGAGCCCCGGTGGGTGCCGGTCACCAGTTCGGGGTCACTGCACAGCTATTATGGAGGTTGGGCTGTACCAAGCCCAGGAGTTTGAGGTTGCTATGAGCTGTAATGTCAGGGCACTCTACCCAAGGCAACAGCCCAAGGCTCCAGTGTGCCAAAACAGTCTCACTCTGCCCCTAAGGATTAGGGCTGTGAGGCAATTCAGTCCCTGCCTTTAAGCTGCTCAGTCACTAGGTTACTTTGTCCCTTCCGTTCCTTGCTCTGGGACCCTGAGGGCGGAGCTTGCTGGAGCAGTTTTTTCACACAATAGCTTTCAATGAGCCCAGCTCAGTGGCTCTTTTTGGGGCCCCAGACAATGCCCAACATTCTCCACATTTTTGCTCAAACTCTCCCCAAGGCAGCTCAACTGAGCGCCAAGTCCAAGAACACCAAAAGAGTTCACAGGTAAGGCCTTTCCATTTTGCAGTCTCACTGCTGCTTGTACTCACGGTTGCTGGTGTGATTAGGTTGATCGAACACACGCAGCCACTTGCTAGTTTTCCAATGTTTTTGTCCTCCTCCTGGGGTCCAGAAGTCCCTTGCTGGCTCCCTGTATCTTCAAAGGGATTATCATAGGCAGATCCCACCGGCCAGAGATGTCTGGAGTCTTGTCTCCCCAGACTCGCAGTGCCCAGTTGCAGTGAAGCTGTTACTCAGCCGCCATCTTTAATCCGACCGGGGACAGCACATTTTGTTAATCTGCTTATGCATTGATATGCACTTAAGTTGTTTCAACATCTTTGTATTTGTGAGCTCTGCTGCCATAAACATAGAAGCGCAGGTGTCTTTTTGATTAAATGACTTTATTTCCTTAGGTACCTAGTAGTGGAGTTTCTGGGTTTAGTGGCATGTCTACATTTATTTCTTCAAAGAATCTCCATAGTGTTTTTCATAGAAATTATACTAATACACAATTCCACCAGCAATGTATAAGTGTATAAATCTCCATTCATGCCAGCATCTATTATTTTTTTACTTTTTAATAATGGCCATTGTGACAGGTGTAAAGTGACATCTCATTGTGTTTTCAATTTGTACTTGCTTGATGATCAGTAAGCTAGCACTTTTTTTTTTTTTTTTGTATATATATGTTTGCTGGACATTGTCCTCATTCCCCCCCCCCTTTTTTTTTTTTTTGAGACAGAATCTCCTTTTCACTGTGGTAGAGTGTCATGGCACTATACTTCACAGAAACCTCAAACTCCTGTGTTCAAGTGATTCTCTTGCCTCAGCCTCCCCAGTACTGGGATTACAGCATGACAATACCTGGTTATATCTTATTTATTTTTTAGTGACAGGTCTCACTCTTGCTCAGGCTGGTATTCAGCTCCTGAGTTCAGGCAATACACACACCTCGGCCTCTCAAACTGCTGGAATTGCAGGTGTGAGCTCCTGTGCCTGGCCTGTCTTCTTAAAAAAAAAAAAACAAACAAACAAAAAAAAACTTTTGTTCATCTATTTTGTTCACTTTTTAATGTTTTTTTTGTTTTGTTTCATTTTTGTTTTTGTTTTTTAACCTTGATAATTTGTGTGAGTTCTTTGTAGATTCTGGATATTAGCCATTTATTGAATGTGTATTTTGTGAATATATTCTCCTGTTCTGTCAGTTGTCTGTTACTCTGATTATTTCCCTAGCTGTGCAGAAGCTTTGTAATCTAATCAAATCCATTTATTTATTTTTGTTGTTTCTGTAATTGTCTTTGGGGTCTTAGTCATAAGTTGTTTGCCTAGGCAATGTCAAGAAGAGTTTTTCTATATTTTATTTAAAAATTGAGCTTTATTTTATAGACAATGGAAGTCACTGAAAATTTTGGACAAGAAGGTGATATAATCACAATTATAATAAGGAAGGTAGAGTAGATTAAATTAGGGATGGTATTGATGATAGAAAGGAGTGGTAAGAGGCTATTGCAATAAGGCACAATGGAGGTAATAAATTTCTAAACTGTAACATTTCACATTTTTATTTTTTCTTAATATTAATTCCTGAATTTCCTGAAATTCATCTCACACATATACACACATTCAGAAAGAACTATGGTTGATAATCCTTTTTTTTTTTTTTTAATTTCAGATTTTTCATTATTCGTATACTGCTTCATATGTGATTTACAATATACATACTAGGTAAGTTCTTTGATTTTCTCTTTTCATGAGCCATTGACTAAATTGCTGTTGTCGATATAAGTTTGTTCATACAAAACTATTTACATTTTTTTCAAGGGAAGTTTGGGAGTTAAATCCTCCAGAAGTAGAGGACTCCGTCTTGCAGTATGCAGCCTGGGGTGTCCAAGGGCAGCAGCTGGTAAGCACAGGAATTGGTATGCACCAAATACTATGCGCCAACTATGATCCTATGGAAAATGTTTGCAGAACCATTTCCTTGGAAAAATTTTCCTATTACACTTGATGTTTTCTAATTTTTTATTTTATCTTTTACCTAGTATTCTAACTTAAGAACATATCAAATGATGCTAGTATTATTTTATCAATTAATTAAAAAGAAAAATATCTTATCAAGTAATGTATGATTTCACTGATAGTTAACAATTAAATCTAGAAGAGAATCAAGGTTACTAGAGTGCAGTTCTGTGTCATTACATTACATGATATTGTTAATTTTCACGATAAATTCAAAAACAAAAAGATTTAGTCTTAAAGGATAGTTCAAGGGAAAACAGTCTTAAAATTATTTATATTAGTCTCTTAAGTGGGGACTTTTTTTTTTTACCAATTATATGTTGATATTATCACAGATTCAAAAAGATAATTATTGATGTATAAAAGCAGTTTAAGCAAAATTATATTCTTTTATGTATCTCATGGTGCCTATGCAAAGACTTTGTCCAGGGAGTTTTACTGCTTCCTTACGTGGCATGTACACATTCAAATGAACTAAACATAAATTGATTTCTAAATAATACTGTGTTTATATACCTACCTGCAGCAATGAGAGAATTCCCTTTGTTCCATACCTTATCATATCCATTTCAACACCTCGTTTTTCCAGATTTTTTAAATCATTGCCTATACATTGATTGGTATGGAATGATATTTCATTGTGGCTTTATTAATAGCTCAACTTCTTTGAATTCTAAGGTGGTAGGAATATCTTTCATATATTTATTGGTTATTTCTGTTCCCTCACTTGTGAAATATCTATTAATATATTTTACCTGTTCTCATTTTTGGTTTTACTTTTATTTTCTTTCGAGTTCCCTTTCTACAAAAAGAATTTTTTTAATAGATGTTGTCTGATTTATCAGATATACTGGATGTACTTTTTGTTATTTAAGAAAACCTTAAAATTAAATCATACACTTTTGTTTCATTTACATTCTTCTGGAATATTTCAAGTAGGCCTTCCATCTTGATCGATGTTAAATTGCTTTTTGGATGTGTTATTAAATTGCAAGTCATTTTATATATGTTTTATATGGCTGACAATTGTCATGATGCCTCTTCCTGATGCTTGGGCTTTAACTACTTATCTATCATTTATGCTCCATATATCCATGAGTCATTTTCTGGCTGTAATTTTGTTTTCATCTGGTTTTCCTATCCATGTACTAAGACAACAGCCTCTTAAATAAAATAAGCCTAAAAGTCTGAAAAGCAGTTTCCCTATGCCTTGCTTTTCATTTTCAGATAAATTTTGGCTCTTAGACTTTTCTGTCTTTCATATGAATGTCAGAATTGGATTTCTAATTGCATCCCATGTTTGGAGTTTAAAATGGCAAACTGAATCTGCATACCAATTTTGGAAAATTAACATGTTAATGATATTAAATCTTCATATTTATGAACATTTGTTATATATTTAGTTATTTGGGACTTGTTTTTAAGTCAAGCATGAAACAAAGTTTATTGAGAAAGACGAATACTATAGTATTCTCTCTAAATTCTGCTTGATCCTTACCCAGGTGTGGTACAGGAGTAATATTTTTTAATAGAATTTAATTTTAATATTTTTCAATTTCCATTGTGATATCTTAGTACAGGAGGATTATATTGATATTAGTTTTTAATTTTATGAAAAATGTAAAATTGGTTTAAAACTTATTTGTAGATATCCAGAACAGAACTTATAATATTGAATTTAAAACTGAATTTGAAGAGACTTGTTATATGCCTTAGTAGAATTTTTTTTAATATGATGAAAAATTTTATGTATTTCTACATGACAGGTACAGTGTTCCATATGAGCCTATTAAGTAGATGTTAATAAATGTTTCTAAGACATATTTTCTTGCTAATTTAGTGGATATATAATTTTTGTCTTTAGTGTTCTGATAGTTTTTCATTATATAATTTGTTTTTTGGTTTTTGTTTTTTGAGTTGCATTTTTTTTATTGTTAAATCATAGCTATGTACATTAGTGCAATCAAAAGGTACAATGTGCTGGTTTCATATACAATCTGAAATATTCTCATCAAAGTGTTCAGCATAGCCTTCATGGCATTTTATTACTTATTGTATGTAGACATTTGTATTCTGCATTTAGTAAGTTTCACCTGTACCTATTCTAAGATGCACCATAGGTGTGGCCCTACCCATTACCCTCTCTCCACCCCAACCTTTCCCTTCTCTTCCCATCCCTTCCCTCCCTTCCCCTCCCTTGGCCCTTTCCCAATATTCTTGTGCTATAGTTAGGTTATAGCCTTCATATGAAAGCTATAAATTAGCTTCATACTAGGGGTGAGTACATTGGAAAATTTTTCTTCCATTCTTGAGATAATTTGCTAAGAAGAATATGTTCCAGCTCCATCCATGTAAACATGAAAGAGGTAAAGTCTCCATCTTTCTTTAAGGCTACATAATATTCCATGGTATACATGTATCACAATTTGCTAGTCCATTCAAGGGTTGATGGGCACTTGGGCTTCTTCCATGACTTAGCAATTATGAATTGGGCTACAATAAATATTCTGATACAGATGTTTTATTATATTGTAATTTTTGGTCTTCTGGGTAGATACCTAGTAAAGGAATTATAGGATCGAATGGCAGGTCTATTTTTAGATCTCTAAGTATTCTCCAAACATCCTTCCAAAAGGAACATATTAGTGTGCATTCCCACCAGCAGTGTAGAAGTGTGGCCCTTTTCTCCACATCCACGCCAACATCTCTGGTTTTGGGATTTTGTTATGTGTAGTCCAGCTATTTTTTATTGCAGTTGCCATTGTTGTTTAGCTGGCCTGGGCTGCGTTCAAACCTGCCAGGTTTGGTGGCTGGCACTGTAACTACTGTGCTATGGGCACTGAGCCTTAAACGAACACTTTTAATAGTGGTTAAATTTCTATTTTCAAATAAATAGCTCTTTGTTTTACTTTGAAGATACACAGTAAAGAATAAATGTTGGTATTTGTGGATTTCCCATTTGTGACTTTGATTCTTCACATGTGATTCTGATGATACACAATACAGAGTAATTTGCCATCCTGCTTTGTCAGGAATTGGAGTCTTGAGTCCTGTGAAATTGCAGGTGAGCCCAGTTGATGACCCAGAACTCACATCTTAATCTGCCTTAGGGTTCTCTACTCATTAGTATGAATTCATTAGCTCTTATGAAGTAATGGAAATTCTATTTTTTGATGCAAAATGGCCTGGAAAAGGAAAACAACTTCAAGTGTTGAGGATGGAAATTAAACAAAGGAAAAGAAGCCTAAGAAAGTTGTGGTTCTTATCAAGAGAAAAGTAATTCAATATAAATTTAAGCATGAAATATCTAATTTTATGGTAACTCTAACCTAAGAGATAAATGAGTCTATTCTACGTTCTATGGAGAAACAAACAAACAAACAAAAAAGTTGGTTCATGAAACTGTCTCATCAAGTGCTTAAATAGGAATTTAATTTATGAAATAAAATATTGATAAATTTTATATATCAGTTTAGCCCAATATATAAAATATACAGTCATGCATCATTTAATGATGCAGGTGTGATCTGAGAAATATGTTATTAGGTGATTGCACTGTTGCATGAACAGCGCAGAGTATACTCACACCTACCTAGATGGTCTGCACTTACACCCACCTGAATGGTATAGTCTACTATAAACTTGGGATATGTGGTCTACCCTATTCCTCCTAGGCTATAAACTGTACAGCATGTTACTGTACTGAATACTGCAAACGATTGTAACACAATGATAAGTATTTGTGTATCTAAACATATCCTAATATAGAACAGGCATAGTCAAAATGTGGTATTATAATATTATAGGACTATTATTGTATATATGGTCCATTATTGACCAAAATGTTGTTATGTGGTACATGACTGTATATTAGCATTGATCATAATCATATTCACAGAGACTCACTTTTCCCAAGTATCTGTATCAATTCTATTTCCTCAAAGAGGTGGGTCTCTCCATAAATGAATTTTCACATCAGCTGATTAAGATTTTCTACACCTTGAAAAGGAAGATTAAAGTTTTCTAGATGTTTTAAGCAAACATCCTGCTCTTCAGATGAAAAGAGAGCACATTGTTTCTGAAAGCCTTGTTTTATCTACTAAGATCAATTTCTTTAGAATAATTTCCTAATTCATATTTTTACTTTGTTATTTTGGGTACAAGATAAAAATGTGTATCAATTAGTATAAGAAAATGTTTTTAATTGAGTGGAGTATATTTTCATTTTTTTTAAATTTCAGATTAATATAAGGGTACATATGATTAGGGTATGTTGTTTGCATTTATTAGGTAAAGTCCACGTTGTTGAGCCCTTCACCCAGGTGAAGTATATTTTCTTCACAATTTTTTTTACAAGAGTTCTTTGGAGTTCTTTGTTTTTTTTTCTCACTTATAGACTTCTGGTTGTCCACATCAACAATTACAGTTTTTGTATTTTTTAATCAGGCTGATAAAATTTTAAAAAATAGTGTGATATCCAGCCTCCAAGATGGCTCCCAAAGATTCTTGCATTCTGGTGTTCAGCCCTTGGGTAGTTCCTTCCTGCATCAATAGGACTGACCTGTGTCACCACTTGATATTGTGGATATGAAGATGACCATGACTTTGAAGACTAGGTCAAAAAAAGGAATTGTGGCTTCTTTCTTTCTCTTGCATTATTGCTCTGGGGGAAGCTAGCTGCCATATTGTTAGGATACTCAAGCAGCTCTGTGGAAAAGCTGAAGTGACAAGGAACCAAGGCCTCTCCATATGAATAGCACTAATGTGCCAGGCATCTGAGTGAACCACTGTGGATGGAATCATCCATCACACAAACCTTCACATGCCGTCACACCTCTGATCAACATCTTGGCTGCAATCTTATGAGGTTACATAGAAACTATGTGAGATAATAAATGCCTATTGTTGTTTAAGCCACTGTGTTTTGTAGTAATTCATAATAAAGCAATTGATAACTAGTACAACTAATTAGAAAATCTTGAAAAAAATTTCTATATCTCATTATAAAAACCTTTGTATAATTTTGTTTTTTGCAGTGGTGATTAATTTTTGAGTTGATTTCTTATTCAGCAATCAATAACTAATAAATTCTTTAGAAAGGTTCGAAGAAATTTTTCTAAATCTCATTATAAAAACCCTGTATAACCTTGTTTAATATAGTGATAAGCTCTTTTCAAGGGAGATCCATTACTGGAAGACATGAGTGATTTTGTGCCCATGGTGAATGGGCATATGTTACTTCAGTTTTCCTGGATAAGGAATTAAGATAAGCAGTATGAGATGCATTCTCTTCTTCAAATCTGGTTTGACATTCACAAAGGTGGTCTCTTTTCCATGTTTCAGGCACTAAAGGAGGTTGAGAGAGCTCCAGGGTTTCTTCTGTGAGCATCTCTGTCTCAGGAAACTTCGGATATTTCTTCATTGTTTCATGGATGTATTTTGATGTGGCAAAAATCTTTCCTTTGTGCCACACATCAGCACTAAGTGACTGAGGTGTAGACTCTTGTAAAACTTACATTTAATTATACATGAAGCTCTATAGAATTTCACCCACAGAACAGTGGGGTTGTTTTGTCAAGTATTCAAGACCTCAATTTGCCGTTGGCTCATCCCCAGCGCAGTCATGCGATTAGTCACGCAAGTGGTCACGAACACCCTTCACCATTAAGGAATCACAGCTGACGGCCCCACCGGTGCTCTTTTCCCAAAACACATCTCTGAAAAGTAAATTCAAATGTGTGTCAGTTTGGACTTATTTTTCCTGTTTGTTTTGCCCAAAGCATGGACCATGTCAGAGAAGATGGAGACACCTTCACGGCCTGTTAGTCACATCTCACCAAAGCTTCTCAATGGGCTGTCAGACAAGAAAGGAGCCTCCTGTAGCCATCTTAATCAGCATCCCCCATCTGTGAGGTCATCGGGATATTTCAAACAATTTTCAGCTCTCATTAGTTGAGCGTGTTTCACGGGCAAGTCCTTATCTTTTGTAACTTTTGCTGCCACATCCTGAGAAGGCCTCTCCACAGAATGACACTTTCCCCTGGGTCACCCCGCCATAATGAGCCACCAACTGATGTGCCCTTTGCACTTGCTAGCAGTATATGTTGGTATTAACCTTTCGTGTTGCGAGATGTCGCTTTTACCCTTGGCTTCTGCCATGTAAGTCTCATTATTTCTAATAGGCTGTGGCAATTAGGGTCTTGGGGCTGTTGATTGCAGCCATTTGGAGCGGGGAGGGGGCACTCAAAGAGAACAGTTGCTTTTTCTTTCAGGAACAATGTGCTACAAAGCTCAGTCCAAATCTGCACACAGCCAGCAGTAGTGGACCTCCAGCCGGCCTGGGAAATTCCACGCCCAGCCCCTTCACATGTCCTTTCCGCACACTCGCTGCGGGTTGCTTGCAAACCCCTTTTGTGCAGAATGCTTGGCAGATAGTACAGCATGTTGGATTTAGCTGAACAGGGAATTTATTAAACAGGATAATTTGGAAAAGACCTAGGTACATTCAAAGATACTTCTTTTTTTTTCCTTCAAAGATAGTTTTCTGGCAAAGAAAAAGGATGACACTGACATCCAGCCACTTTGGGTGGCTTCCAGGCCCTCGAATGAGGCATCATTGAATCTGAAAGATCCATGAAGACCCCTTTGACTTGTGATTGTGAAATCTTGACTTCTGATGGAACTATACGGTTGTGGAAACCTGGTGGTCCACCTATGGCCGCAGGTAAATTAAAAAGCTGCACCTCCAGGCTTACAACAATACATTGGTAGGATCTTAATAGCCTGGGGTGTAAGAGAATGAAGAGGAAAAAGTCCACACCAGGGTGAATGCATGAGGAAACCACAAAGGACTAATAGTGTGATATAGGGTCACAGTCTCTCTAATTATTTGACAGGAAGCACTCTCTGTATTAGAAGGAAAGCAACACAAAATTAAGCATGACTTTTGCTTCAGACTCGATGGGATCGAAGGCTAAGAACTCAGAAGAAAGAGTAGCTTATTTGTAGGTAGCCAAGCTTGAATGTTCTATATCAGAGCAAGATTTTTCCAAATAAATGCAAGAAAAATCCCCTAGATTAATCTGTTTATGAAAATAACACTTGGAAAAGCCCCTCCAATGACTATCTCATAAGTCCAGGGTGTGCGTGTCAGAAGTGCCAGTGCTCTGATGCTGTAACAATCCCTTGTGGCAATGCAGCAGCCTGACCTGCTTCTGAGAGCCCCTTAGTTCTGAGAGCTGATTTATTCTTTGATCTGAAAAATGACTCATTTAAAATATATGTTCATTTCTATTGGGTTGGTCACAGAATAAATATATGGTAGTAGTAAGGTAGAGAGCTTAAAATATATAACCTATAAACTCTAAAAATTAATTCTTCCAGTCTCTTTGCCTTTTCCTTGTTGGGACAATTGGGGGTATCTCTGTAAGCCTGTACCTTGCTTTTACTCTGTAAACCTATCTTCTTCTCTCTCAATAAACTTGGTTTCATGCTTGCCTTAAAAAAAAAATTAATTCTTCCTTGAATAGGTAAGAAGTCTCCAGAAGAAAGCATAAGATTCCTTTCCTTTCCTTTCCTGTCCTTTCCTTTCCTTTCCTTTCCTTTCCTTTCCTTTCCTTTCCTTTCCTTTCCTTTCCTTTCCTTTCCTTTCCTTTCCTTTCCTTT
>CAUYPK010038364.1:0-21441 GCA_963574355.1 Loris lydekkerianus
CTATAAAATTTTGTCACCTAAGAATTGTGTAACCTCAGCTGTTCTTTTCCAGACAGCACTTGCAACCAACCTTCCCACTCAGTGCAGGTGTCCACACTTCTTAAATCTTTCCACTTTGCTCTCAGGTTCTCCTGCAAACTGGTGACTGCAATCGGCTGTGGGGGAGGGTGCTGCTGGGTTCAAGAGGTCTCGGCGGGTTCTTGGCTCTTGTGGCTGTAGCTGGTTCCCAAGGCTGAAGCCGGTTACCGTGGTTGGAGCACTTGGGGACCTTATTCTGAGTTTTATGGTTCAGAGTTTCCCTTTTGGATCAGCACCTGCCAATTTGCCACGCAGCCTGAACTGCCAACCCTCTTTAACTCCTGGGGGAAAAGATGGTTGCCCTTTTGGGTAGTTCAAAATGTCTGTTTCCCAGGAGGGATCCCTTCTCTTCAATTGTCCAACAGGTTGCCCAGCTCCCTGTGGTTTTGAGTGGCTCTCCATTTGGATGCCTCCCTCAGTTCAGGAATAAATATTTGTCAATTGGGTTTTGTCAGCATTTACAAGCTGCTGTCCTCCATAGGGGAGGGGCCTGCTGGCCAGCATGGCCAAGCAGGGAAGAATCTCTACAAAAGAGTCTGTGGTTTTAAATTACCGTATATACTCATATATAGCAATCTGCCAGTTCGCTGAGCATCTCCAGCTGTCTGTTGACTCCAATAATTCACACACAGGGAAGGTCCAGACCCCCTTTCCTCTCACCTGATGGGTTGGGAGAGCAAATACATACATTACTATCTGTGCATAAAACCAAAGAACTTATTCCTGATTCTTTAAAAAAATTTTTGCTTTACTTTTAAGTTTAAATATTACATGTTTAGATGTGATTACTTGCATATATTGTACTTGGCACTGTCTGAGTTTCTTGAATTTTTGTAGTAGTGTCTTTCATTCAAATTTTCTACCTCAATTGTATTCTAACTTCCATGTTTATTACCATCTTTTAAAAAATGTGCTTTATCTCTTTTTATGTATGCTTTGAATCATTTCTAGAGATTTATTTTCCAGTTTACCCATTCTCTTTTCAAATTCATTTAGTCTAATAACAAGCCATATGTTTGATGTCTAATAGAAATTATTTTATTTTTATTCTCAGAAGTTCATTTTGTATCTTTATAGATTTGCTTGATCAATCTATAGTCTCTTATTAATTTGCTCATACTTTCAAACTACTTGTCACTTAAAGTATCAACACACTTGCTTAATGTTCCACTGAGATTTTTATTTGAATACTTTACAGATCTGATTGTGACATCTGATTTTTCTCCTGTCTTTCTTTCTTTCTTTCTTTCTTTTTTTTTTTTTTTTGTAGAGACAGAGTCTCACTTTATTGCTCTTGTTAGAGTGCTGTGCCATCATAGCTCATAGCAACCTCCAGCTCCTGGGCTTAGGTGAGTCTTTTGCCTCAGTCTCCCCAGTGGCTGGGACCACAGGTGCCTGCCACAATGCCCGGCTATTCTTTGTTGCATGATTAATTGGAAATTTTTGTCTTCTTTATTGTAAGTATGTATTTCTTGGATGTTTACTGATGGAAATTATGTAATGGGTGTATGGTAGGTGGTTCTGTTTTAGTTAAAAAACTACAGTAATTGTAGTACTGGAAGTTCTAGACAGAAAAAAGAAAAAGAAAAATGCTACACTGATTCTTAGATAGTTGATAATCATATAAGACAAATGTTAATAGATTAGTGGAGAAATATTTAGACAAGAAATATGTAGATGAATCTCTCTAAATGGACCCCAAAATGAAATTGTTATCAACGTAACTTACAAGACAGTAGTCTCTAATATTATAATTAGGTAGGGAAGTTGACTTATTTGTTTTATCAATTAACCTACTGCTTAGTCAAATTATAGCTGGTTGGAGCACAAATAAGGTATCTATAGTGGCAGTATGTTTGTTTTCTAAGGATGTCATAACAAATCAATGTCAACTAGGTGTCTCAAAGCAACAACAACACCTTCTTTCACTGTGTTGGAGGCTAAGTCAAGACCAAGGTGCTGGTAGGGCCACATGTTCTCAGAAAGCTCCAGGGGTGAATCCTGTCTAGCTTCTTCAGGCTTTTGGAGGCTTCTGTTGCCATTGCATAGGACCAGTTCTGTTTCTGTCTTCGTATTGCTTTCTCTCCTCTGTGTTTCTGGGTCCTCTCCTTTTCTTATAAGGATACCAATCATTTAATTTAGGGCCCACTCTAACCTAGCATCACCTCAACTTAATGACAAATGCAAAGATTCTATTAATATTTCCAAATAAGATCACATGTTAGGAATCCAAGTGAGTCCATGCCTGAGGGATTAGAGACTATCCAAACCTCTGCAGGTACCAATAGTGGTTCAGATGGGTTCAGATCCCAGATTTCCTCTCATCAGCATTATCTGGATAGCATAAATGCTGTTGGCCCCCATGTCAAAGCTCCAGAGACCATCCCCAAGTCCTCAATATGGTCCTAAACCATCACCAGGTTCCCAATAGGGCTCCCAGCCTCATAAAGAACAGCCAACTAAATACAAATTCATTTCATTGGGAGGTGTTACATGTTTTCATTGGAATATAATCTTATCCTGCATTTTTTTTTTTTTTGCCCGGGCCAGGTTTGAACCTACCACCTCTGGTCCAGCACCCTACTCCTTGAGTCACAGGCATTGCCCTTATCCTGCATTTTTAGTCTCTTCCTCTCATGTTCTATTAGTGGACCTATTGAATATCTTGTGAACCATTATGATATCCCATACTTATCAAAGATTTTATGTAAAAGATGAAGGCACAAGACAATGGAGCAATGCCTCTGGAATTCACTGATCTTGTTATGCCTTTTTGGAAGTAGCTGAGTGTCTTACACAATGTGGTGGTCTATTTAAACTCAAGGTTTGTAACTGTTTTTACTATAGTCTTAATGTGGGAATCCAAAGACAAAAGAGTGGCAATAGCAACAGTTCTGGTCACAATTACACATAATAACTTCATTTTTCTTCGGATGTGTTTTACTGATTTAATTTCAATGACAGTGATGCTTTCACTGGGGTACTTAATACTGGATACACGAAATAAGAAACTGGGGATATCACTTGGATTTTATCAGCTCTTATGTCTCAGAGAGAAAAGACACAAAAGGATTGAGTGTTTATTTTATTTGGCATGATTGACTGATAATTATGAAGAGAAGGAGTTGCAGCTATGAAAGGAGGGCAAGTAAAAAACATGGACAGAGCCTGTCTAATCTTCAAGACGATTCTTTTCTCTAATATTGTCAAGAGTAAAGTTTAAGGGAAACTGCTGCATATTTACATATGTGATCATCAAAGGGCCAGATCCCTCGGGGGAAAAAAGAAGATTTGATGAGCTAGAGCGTAGGTAAATAATACTGACTAGGGGAAGGAATCATAGAAGGCACTGTGGAAACAAGGCTGTGGAAAATAAATACCGGACAATGTGCAAGAGACATGTGAGTTATATATGCTACATGAGACCCAGTGCTCAAAACTAGTGTTAAGTTAAATACAACTCATATGTAGATAATGTGCTAACCAAATAACATTCACATTTCCAGAAGTTTGTTATCTTTACCAGAGTGACACAGGAAAAAATGGTTAAACCACATTTATTCTACTTGTGGTATACTGATGAAATGGTATATTAGTTACTGCTATCTCTATCTCTCAGAACTATCTCAAATTCTTTTTTATTTTTATTAAGTATTTTGTACATAGATCAGAAATACATTTATGCCATTTTCAGTGTGTTGATTATTTGTACGAATTGGAGTGCTTACATCCTACTAATCAACATAGTTTTCACCTCATTTACCCAATTATAGCATTAGGACATTTGTGTTCTACACATGATAGATCCAACTTGTACTTGCAATGTGCTCCATAGTTGTGGTCCCCCTACTATCCCCTACTATCCCTCCCACCCCCTCCCCTTCATTCTCCCTCCCCTTCCCTTCTTCATCTTAGGCTAAAGTTGTGTTTCATTTTTCATATGCAAGTGTGAGTTATTGTAAATTGGTTTCACAGTAGTACTGAGAACTATCTCAAATTCTGAACCATAATTTCTAGTCTTCCTTTTGATTCTATGACCTAACTTTTATCCTACAAGAATTCTTTACTATTTAACTTAAACTGGTCTGCAACAAAAATCTCTAATTTGTCAAGCAATAGATTTTTTTTTAAACACTAATATATTTTTAGTATAGTAGTTATGAACACATTATTGACAACTTCAGGCATATTTCATTTTACTCTACTGAATATGAATAATTATTTTATTGTTCTGATTATATTGGCAATGACATCCTGGAAATTACAATTCAGTTTAAAAGTATATTCATTATTATTTACTTAGTTAAACAAAAGTTTCTTCAAGTATTGTTTTTAAATGGATGAGTAAAGAGGGAAAATAAATCTGTTTCCTTAGAATCCCCCCTAATTGAATCAGAAAATACTTTTACCTTCCATATAGTTGCCTCATTACTAGAAGCAAAGATAAAGATTGAAGACTTTAGCATTAAAAAATTTGTTTAGACTTGGTTTGCCACTAATACGTGAATTTAGGAAACACACACTCCAAAAAAAAAAAAAAAAAAAAGTCAGCTCTCCTTTTTGGAATGATTTTTACTTATCTCTAAAATAGGGAAGTTAAATGTATTTATTAACTCCGGGAGTTTCTTGATGGAGTCTTGGGGATTTTCTAGATATAAGATTAAGTCATTCCATACTGAATCGCAGAGTCAAAGCATTCTATAATAGACATAATCTTATTTGACAATGTGAATGTTACTTTCTTTGCATTATTATTATTGCTTAATATTTCAATGCAACAATCATCTGATTTCTTTTCTGAATGTATTTATGTTTGTTCATTCTTTCTGAGGTTTTTGTTTCTAGTCCTTACCTTAAACATTGTTATTAAATTTTAACCCTTTTTAATTTTGTGAAGGCAAAAAATGGAAACCTAATAAACACATGTATATGTGAAAAAAAATATTAAGTCAACAGCAAAAAGCAAGTTTGACCTTGTCTTTCCTGATTTGGATACTCTGTATTTCTTTCTCTTGCCTAATTGCTTTGGCTAGAACTTTCAGCACTATATTGAATAGAAATGATGACAGTGGACACCCTTGTTTTGTTCCAGTTCTTAGAATGCTATCAAATTTTCCATTCAGTGTGATGTTGGGTGTAGGTTTGTCATACATGGCTTTTACAATCTTGAGATATGTTCTTTCCCTGCCTTGTTTGTTGAGGGTTTTTATCATAAAAGGATGCTCCATTCTGTTGAATGCTTTGTCTGCATCTATTGAGATGATCATATGGTATTTGTTTTGATTTCTATTTATGTAGTGAGTCACATTTACTGACTTATGTATGTTGAACAAATTTTGCATTCTTAGGATGAATTCTTGGTCACATTGCACCATTTTTTGGATGTACTGTTGAATTTGGTTTGGTAGAATTTTATTGAGGATTTTTGCATCTATATTTGTAAGAGATATTGTTCTATAGTTGTTTGTTGTTGTTGTTTCCTTTCCTGGCTTTGGTAAGAAGGTGATTTTGGCTTCACAGAAGGAGTCAGGGAGGATTGCTTCCTTCTTAATATTATGGAATAACTTAGGTAGTATAGGTACCAGCTGTTCTTTATAAATCTTGTACAATTTGGCTGTGAATCCACTGGTCTGGAGCTTTTTGTTTGTTTTTGCAGGAAGCTTTTTTTTATTACTGCTTCAGTCTCATTGCTTATTATTTGTTCAGGAGTTCTATTTCTTTCTGATTGCAAGGTTCCATATTTCCAAAAATTTGCTCATTTCTCTGCATTTTTGAGTTTATGTACATAGAGATTTTACAGTATTTACATATATACTTTTGGCATTTCTGTGAGATCACTTGTAATATCTCCTTTTTCATTTTTGATTGAGTTTATTTGGGTTCTTTCTCTCTGTCCCTGTTTAGTCTAGAAAGAGATCTATCAATTTTGTTTATTTTTTCAAAGAACCAATTTTTGTTTCATTGATGCTTTGTATAACTTAAGCAAGGCCTCAGATTAAAAAATCAATGTTCACAAATCAGTACCATTCTTATACACCAATAATAGTCAAGTTGAGAATCAAATTAAAGACTCAATACTGTACACAATAGCTACAAAAAATACCTAAGAATATACTGAATCAAGGAGGTGAAAGAGCTCCACAAAGAGAACTATGAAACACTGGGGAAAAAAAATCATAGAGACAAATAAATGGAAAAACACATCATCAATATGGATTAGTAGAATCAACATTGTTAAAATGCTCATACTACCCAGAGTTATTAATAGATTCAGTGCTATCCCCATCCAATGTGACCAATGTTATATTTCATGGATCTAGAAATAATAATTTTACATTTAATTTGGAAGCAGAAAGGACCTCGAATAGCCAAATCAATCTCAAGTAAAAAGAAAAAATTTCTCAAGCAAAAATTCACAGCCAAATTTCTTTTTCCAAAAGAAAAAATTAAGAAGCATCACATTATCATACTTCAAACTATACTATAAGGATACCTTTACTAAAACAGCATGGTAATGGTACATAAATAGAGACAGACCAATGGAATAGAACAGAGAGCCCAGATATAAAACTGTCCACCTTTAGCCAATAGATTCTTGATAAAACAGATGACAATATAGGAAAAGAAATATAGAATCAATTTAATAAATGATGCAGGAAAAATGGATAGCCACATAAAGAAGAGTGAAACAGGATCCATATTACTCAAATAATTAATTCAAATTGGAGAAAAGACTTAAATATAAGGCATAAAACTATATGAATTCTAGAAGAAAATGTAGAAAAAAATTCTTCTAGATATGGCCTTGGCAAAGAATTTATGAAACAGACCCCAAAGGCAAACACAGCAACAACAATAATCAATAAATTGGACTTGATTAAATTAAAAAGCTTCTGCACAGCTAAGGGAATAATTAACACAACAAAGAGATTATCTACAGAATGAGAGAAAATATTTGCAAGCTATATATGTACTTCTGAGAGAGGGTTAATAACCAGGATCTACAAAAAAACTCAAACAAATTAGCGAAGAAAACACAACTTCATTAAAAAGTGGACAAAGACATGAACAGAAGCTTTTGAAAAGAAGGTAGACAAAGGGTCAATAAATAAATGAAAAAATGCTCAACACAAGTAATTGTTAGGAAAATGTAAATTAAGACCACAATGAGATATCACTTTACCCTAGGTAGAATAGCTTTTATTAAAGTAACCCTTTCTCTCCCCAGCTGACATGGCTGCAAAGACAGAGGAATGCTTATGTGTTATTAGTGGGACTGAAAATTAGTACAACTTCTATGGAAAAGAGTATTCCTCCAAGAAATAAAAGTAGACCAACCATTTGGTTCAGCAATTTGACTATTTGATATTTATCCAAAGGTAAAGAAGTCATTTTATCAAAAAAGACATCTGTATACAAATGTTTATTGTAGTATAATTTACAATTATAAAGATGTGGAAACCAACCAAGTTCCCATCAATTTGTGAGTGGATTAACAAAATGCAGTATATGTATACCATGAAATACTACTTAGCTGTGAAGAAAAATAAATTAAGTTATTTTGCAACAATTTGGATGAAAATATAGACCGTTATCCCAAATGAAGTATCTAAAGATTAGAAAAACAAACTCCACATCGCTTGATATTAAATTGGAACTAAATGATAAGCACACATGTGCACAGAGGCCAGCAAAATTCTGTGGAAATAAAGCAGGGTGGGGTGGATGGAGGAGATTAGCAACCACCTACCTAACGTGTACAATGAACACTGGGTGACAGGCACACTTATAACCCTGACTCAAGCAAAGCAGAAGCAATATATGTAACCAAAAACATTCATACCCTTGTCATATTAGAAATAATTATTTAAATAAAAAAGAATGGTAGTAGTGATGGAAGCAGTGACAGCTATGCAATCTATAAGGAATCGTAGGTAGGCAGGCCCTGCAATAAACAAATTCAAACAAATCATGAAAATAATCCAAGCAAACATGTGTCATGAGAGTTTTGATGTTATACTAAAAAAAATTTTGTGTTTTTTTTTTAAACATAATTTTTTTTTTTTTTTGCTATTTTAGATTAATATGGAGGTACAGAAATCTTTCAATTATAGGTATCAGAGAGCCATTTCTGCTTCTTAGATCCTGGGTAGAATGTTGTGAGAGTTAAACAGAATCCATTGCCTAACAAGGATGCCTTATGGATAATTGTCCTAATTATGACACAGCAAAATCTTTTGTCTTACTTTCACAAAATGCTAACATATAGAAGGTGCAGAGAGAGTTGACTCTAAATTGTAAAAGAATAGTGAAAGAATAAGAAAACAGAAGGAGGTGGACCAACACATTGAATGTCAAAGGTCTATTGGTTGCTTTGACAAGTTTTTTATGCTCTGTTGCTTCACTCTCAGGGCAGGGGAATCAAACGCAACCAGTATCCAACATTAACAACATTAGAGGCACAGCTCATTATCTTTGCAGAGGCATTTGTTTTTGAAATTTCCCAATTACCTTCACAGTCTTTCATTTTTAGTATCAGCACAAAGTAGATTCTTATTAAGAACCCATCTGAAATAAATACATACCTACCATCAAATATATATATATATGTGTTCTTCTGTGTATGAATGTCTTTCTGGCAAGTTTTGAAGGGTTTTACATAATGATGTTTGTGAAACAAAGGAAATGAGCCATAACAGAAAAACAAATAAAAGTGCCTCTTAAAAGTCTTGAATGGAGGGGTAAGAAATGCTGATGTAAACCTTAAACCCCAGGAAATTGTTGTTGCTTTGGAAAATACTAATGACAAATCAACAAGAGCACCACACACAGATCTTCTGAAGTTGCTAACATTTCAGCAAGCATAGAATTATTCTGTGGGCTAAAATGTAAATTAAATTTAAACATTTGAAATGCAATCTTGTCATGGTCAACTATCTACCTGCTACCCACTATTACCTGTTTTTTGTTTTTTTTTTGCCGTTTATGGTCAGGGCTGGGTTTGAACCCACCACCTCCAGCATATGGGGCCAGGGCCCTACTCCTTTGAGCCACAGGAACCACCCTATTACCTAGTCTTTTTATTAAAAAATGTTTACTTGGTATTACTTGAGCATATTATCTGTAGGGATTTGCAATGTATGCTACCCACGCCATGTACTCAACCAGAATCAACATTTGGCAAAGTTTCTGAAAACATATTCCTCCTGGTCTCTTACACATTAAAACATAGTTGGGAGACTGCTTCCACCCCTGAAACCTGTACATGTATCTATATGGAGGTACCATGCTTGCCATCAAATGGATAGTCTATGCCCCATGAAGATGTGTATTAGATACTTTCCTGTACTTGTTCTCATCCTTCAGAAAGCAGTTCCTTTGCTGACAGTGGTCCACAAAACGCCCTTTGCAGTCACTGAGAGTGGAAATGGAGCTCAAAAGTGGAAGAGACTAAAATCCCTATGTATAACCCTCGACCCATCATGTATAGGAGCCAATAGATAAATGCTCCTAACTCCTATTGTTCAGGCAGATAATTCTGAGAAACCTTTATACATTTTTCGAAAGTTCTACATAGAGACAAGCTAAGGAATAATCAACATAGTAAACAGACATTTGCAAATTATGAATCCAGCAGGGGACTAATACCCAGAATTTACAAGAAACTTAACAATAGCAACAAGAAAATACTCACATTAAAAAGTGGGCAAAGAACATGGATAGATATATTTCAAAAAAAGTCATGAAGACATACAAAAGGCCAACTGCATGTAAAAAATGTCCATCACCATTAATCTCATCAGAGAAATGCAAATTAAAACCACAATAAGATATCACCTTATACCAGTCAGAATGGATTTTATTAAAATGTCAAAAAATAACAGATGTTGGCAAGGATGCAGAGAAAAGGGAACACTTTTAAACCATTGGTGGGAATGTAAATTAGTATAACCTCTTTGTAAAACAGTGTGGAGATTTCCCAAAGAAGTAAAAATAGAATTGCCATTTGATCCAGCAATCTTACTAGTGTGCGTCTATTCAAGGGAAAAGAAGTCATTATATTAAAAAGATACCTGCACTTGTATGTTTATCACACCACAATCCACAATAGCAAGTACTTGGAAGATAGATAAATTGTCCATCAGTGGATGACTGGATAATGAAAATGTGGTAGAGGTCTGACAATGAGATTTGCATACTTGCCACTGTCGGCTTATATTAGCAGCACTGTACAAAAAAACTCGCTAATGTTTTATAACCTTAGATATCAGTGTCTCATGGGTGTGAGTGGTGTTTTGCCCAGTGATGTTCATTATTGTTGTTGCATGTTTTTTGTGTGCCATCCCAACCAAGAATGTTGGAGCTTGAATTACAGTAATGAACACACATTCATAAATTTCTTGTTAAACTTGGAAAGAGTGGAAGTGAAATCAGGACCACGTTAGTTCAAAATTATAGGGATAATGCCGTAAGGAAAACAGCAGTATGCAAATGGATTAAATGTTTTTCTGGGGAGAGAAAGTGTCACTGATGAAGTGAGGTCAGAGTGGTCAGTAATGAGCAGAGCTGACAAAAGCATGGCAGAAATTTGTCAAATTGTGCATCAAAATAATCAGCTGACTATGAGAAGCTTAACAGTCCAATTAAACATTGATAAAGAAACAGGAAAATCTGAACTGAAAATCTTGGCCAACCACTCATGGCTCTTGGCTCTTATGTAGTGACAGTGCACCAGCTCACATAGCACTGTTTGTGAAGGCATTTTAAGCCAGCAAAAAATAACCTCATTGGATGGAACACCCTCCCTGATCCCCTAATCTGGCCTCTGAAGACTTGTTTCTTTATCCAACAATAAAGGAAATACATGTAATGAAAGGAAGGCATTTTGATGACATTCAGAACATCAAGGATATAACAAAAGCTTTGATATCCATTCCAGAAAAGAAGTTCCAAAATTGCTTTGAAAGGTGGACTAGGTGCTATCATCAGTGCAAAGCTTCCAAGGGGAGTACTTTGAAGGTGACTATAGTGATATTCAGCAATGAGGTATGTAGCATTTTTTCAAGGATGAGTTTGTGAACTTAATTGTCCAAACTTTGTTGGATACACACACACACACACACACACATACACACAGAACACTATTTAGCCACAGAAAATAATGAAAGTTTGTCTTCTGCAGCCACATGTATGGAACTAGAGGCCATTATTTTAAGTGAAACAACTCAGGCACAGAGGTTCATTATTTGTCTTTCTGTGTGGGAGCTAAATAATGTGTACACGTGGGTGTAGAGTGAGGAGTGATATACAACAGAGACTCAGAAATGTAGGAGGTGGGAGTGTGGATCATCAGAAATTACTTGATGGGTAGAATGAACGTGATTCCAGTGATGAATGCACTAAAAGCCCAGGTCTCACCACTATACAATACATCCATGTAACAAAATTATGCTTAACCACATAAATGCTTAATATGTATGTTCTTTTTTCCCCTCATTCCCTGCCTCACTGTCCCAGAAATCCTACTCTATCTAGGACCAGCTTGAAAATATATTATTTATCACAAGTGCTTGTTTCGGGCTCTGCTTTGGTGAAGTCCAGATGTAACAGAGGATCTCAGGAAAATGTTGCTTTGATTATGGCTGTCCTCAAAGTCTTCAATAGCTCATCACTTCCTGTGGGATATCCTCCAGGATCCATAGTGTGAGGCATACATACATAATGTCACTGTTGTCCCAGAGTTCTTTCCTCTGTCACAACTGGTTCTCAAACACTACTGCCTTGTAATATTGGATTACTAGCAGATACCTTGTGTCATATTCTAAGCATCTGCCCTGTGCTTTTTACTACACCTAGAATAACTCCCCTCCCTCAATCTGAACAATTCTTATACATTTTCTTTTGGTCATCTGTCCCTTACACTTCAGACACAATATCTCACTTATTCCTCTTTGTCTCCAAGGAATTCTCTTGCACTTTCCCTGGTCTTTGTGTGTAACTCATTTGTGTCTGTGTCCATTTCCTCTACTTTGCTTAGCTCTACCAGACAAAGACTGATCTATTAGTTGACTTATAATTTCCACGCAACCTACCTCCCTATAGTGTCTGATTCATAAAAGATAGTCATAAACATTTACTGAAAGACCAGTGTAATGTATAGTTAGATAATTGAGAGTAAATAAGATTAACTCATATTCCCGTTTAGTAAACCCAACTACTATTCCACGTCATTGTGACAAGTGTCTCCATCAGTAACTCCTCAGGTCTTTAGTTATCCTGAATAGTTACAGGTTATGGTCACATAATTTTTGAATAAGTGGAGTTTCACTGTTTGCATCATTAAATGCTAAGTTGCATGTGCCTTTTTATAAGTGTTCTGTAAGTCTGCTGCTCCGCTGACTAAATATAGGTGAGTGGAGTGCTCTCTTAAGGGAATTAATTTTAATATTAAGATGAGAATAATTAAAATTTTACTCTTTAAAGACGTTGCTATCTCTGTTTATTATTGAAATTTAATAGAATTATACAAGTGCTCTCTATTAGTAGGAAAATGTGAGCATATTAATTCAAAATTCATAAATTTAATAGTTTCTTTTTAAATTGAGATGAAATGATAGAGAATGTGGGACAAAAGTGTTTCCTAGAAGTTTAGAGGGTTATTCTAACCTGAGTTTTTTTTAAAAAAATATTACTATTAAAAGAGGATAACTTAAGGACAGAATAGCCTTTAACTTTACTAGTTTAAGTAACACGTGGCCCATTTGGATGCCATTTAGTGGTAAGCCAAAGCTGAGACAGTAGGGTACGATCTAAGAAATTCACTCACATTTGTAAATTACTTTCAGACATGAACCAAACAGGAGCACAAAAATCAATAGAAAATCCTATTTTAGTTTGATTTTCAGTTACGGAATTGTGTTCAAGAAGCTGTTGGTACCTTCAAAAATCAGATATTTTGAAGTATCTATCTTTCAGCTACAAATGTGCTTATTTCATCCACTTAAAAATAATCTATAAAATTTTAGAAATTATTAGAGTACAAAGATTCTTGTACTAAAACTGCTATGTTTTTGTTGATTAAAACTTCGCATCTCTGAAATATTTTAATTGATATTTAAAATTATATATTATATGTCACAAGTGTCTACATATACACATTTAACAAAGCAAAATAAGATGTATATATTCATATATCCATATCTTCATATACATACATTTGCATATGTACATGTGATATGTTCATATATTCATATTCTTTATGTATATGCATATACATACATTCTTATTCTTATGGATGTATGTACATAGTGGGCTTACTTTGTAGAGAATCAAATAATATTAATTTGAAAATGTTTTCTAAAAATTGAATAGAATGTGCATGCATTTATCACATATTTATAAGATAATCTAAATTCCTAATTTCATAACTCATTTATTTAATATATATTTATTACTTATTTATGAAGTGTCATAAAATATGAGAAGATAAATTTGATACCAGTTTTTTGTAAAAGCAATATTTATTGACGTATAATATAAATGCAGAAAAATATGTAAATAATTTGGTGAATTTTCATGAGGTTAAAATATTCATGTGACCATCAACCAGACCAGGAAACAGACTGTTGCTTGCATCTCAGTATTTCCCTCTTGCTTCTTCCCAGTTAAATCTCTCTCAGAGAGGAATTGAATTCTGGTTTCTGACTCCATAGATTCTTCCCAGCTGTATTTGAAAAGTATATATATTGAATCATATAGTTAGTACTGCTATGTATCTGGCTATTCAACACAATACATATGAAATTAACCTATGTTGTTTTCTTTTTCTTTTTCTTTTTTGTTTTTTTAAGACAGAGTCTCACTATGTTGCCCTGGGTAGAGTGCTATGGCATCACAGCTCACAGCAACCTCAAACTCCTGGGCTCAAAAGATTCTCTTGCCTCAGCCTCCCACGCAGCTGGGACTACAGGTGCTTGCCACAATGCCCGTCTATTTTTTGGTTGCAGTTGTCATTGTTGCCTAGCAGGCCTGGGCTGGGTTTGAATCTGCCACCCTAGGTGTATGTGGCCCGTGCCCTGCCGACTGAGCCACAAGTGCTGCCCAGCCTATGTTGTTGATGGTAGTAGTTTATTCATTTTCACTTTTCTATGGCATTATGCTATTGAGAAACTTTGGTTTGTTTCTATTTCAGACTACAACAAACAGGGGTGTTATAAACAAAATTTTACTTGTCTTTTTATGCACAATTATACACAATTTTTTGAAGTTTTACCTGAGAGTGAAATTGCTTGATTAGAAGGTATATGATCACACTTTGCTTACAAAACTTTGAATTGTCTCTATGTGCTATACCTCCCTACCTTTATCTAACAAAGTATTAATTCTTTCTTATTTTTTATCCATTCTTTTTTCATTTTTACTGTTACTATCCTAAACTAGAAAAGTCATATTCTCATCCTTCTAATTCATCCTAAAATTAATTCCCAAGCAAATTTCCCCAAAAAATACCTGTGAAAGAAATTAATTGTGCACTGAAAAAAAATCCCAATCACAGATATCAATGACTACCCATATTCTAGTTTCAAATAATCTCTCCAATCTTACTGTATACAATCTCCTTTTACAAGCATTACTTTCTAGATTTCAATATGTTTTCAAAAAATAGGCACCATTACTTTCAGCTACTGTTCAGTTTTTTTCTGAGACAATTCTAAGGAAGAAATTATATGGTAGGCTCTGACTTATCAACTAAGAGCCCTGAATTTGTTTGGCTGCTGTGAGAAAATTATGACCATACAAAATAGAACATTCAAAGTAAAATAATTATGTTTTTCCTCTAAAGGAGTGATCCCAAACCTTTTTGGCACCATGGACTGCTTTTCACAGAAGACAATTTTTCCATGGATGGGGGTGGAAGGGATCTGATGGGAGGAAGAGCTCAGGCAGTGGTGTGAGCAATTGGATGCAGCTGTAATTCCAGATGAAGTTTTGTGCTCTCTTGCCATTCACCTCCTGCTGTGCAGCCCAGTTCCTAACTGGCCACAGACCAGAGCCAGTCCCTTACCCAGGGGCTGGGTACTGCAGCTCTAAAGGATAGTTCCTTAAAATAAAGTTGCTACAATATATTGTGTGTCTATAGCACATGTAAAAATAAAATGTATAATGAAAAATGTAGATGAGTAGGAGGAAGGAATTGGCAGAATAATATTATATGGTTCTGACAGTATATATGACAGCTGTAATATCATTTGCAGGTAGGCTGAGAGTTAGTAAAAATGTATATTGTAAGTTCTAGGGCAAGTACTAAAAATGTTTTAAAAATGATACCTGAATAATATTTCTATAGATGAGTTAGCATTTTATCATGAAAACACTTAAACCCAGAGAATAGAAAAAATAAGAGGGAAATATGGAAGAAAAAAGAATAAACATCACAAATAGAAAACAAATAGCAAAATTGAATATTTTAATCTAAGCAATTTTAAATGGGAATTGTGTAAACACAGCGATTGAAAGGCAAAGGTGGTAAAATCAGATATAAAGCAAACTTGTCTATATGCTCCATAAAAGACACACAATTTAAGCACAAAGTCAGATAGTTTAAAAGTAAAAGACTAGAAAAAAAATATACTCTACAAAGACTAATTGGAAGAAACCTGGAATAGTTAAATTAATCCCTGTCCAAGTAGACTGCAGAACAAGAAGTATTATCAGGGAAAGAGAGGAACATTATATAATGACATAGGGTTTGACTGTTCAAGAGAATGTAATGATAGTAAATGTGTATGCACCTAAAAAGAGAGCTTCAGTACACATGAAACAATACGTGATTAATATGAAAGGAAACCCAGACAAATCCATAACTATAGTTGAATACTCAACATGCTTCTCAGAATAGTTGATAAAACAAGTAGGCAAACATTTAGGAAGGTTATGGATGATCTGAACAACACAGGATCTATTTGACATACACTAAACACTCGACTAGCAATAGCAGAATGTGAGTTCTTTTGAAATGTTCATGGAACATTCACAAAGATAAAACAACAGAAACAAGACTTCACAAATTTCGAAGGGTAGAAATCATAAAAAGTAGTGTTTTGGGATCATAATAGAGTTAAACTGAAGGTCAGTAACAGAAATATATTTGGGAAATACCCAAATATTTAGAAATTAAATAATACATTTCTAAATAACCTATGCAAAAGAAATTAAGTGTATGTTTTATTAAATAAAAATGCAATATAAAATCAAAATTTGTTGAATGTAGCTATAGTGGTATAGCTAAAGTGAAAAGAAAATTTATAACATTTAATAATAATAACATAAAGGATGAAATTTTAAAAATTGGTAATCTATGACTCATACTCAAGAATCTATAAAAGAAAAGTAAATTAAAGTTGACAAAAGCAGAAGGAAGATATTAAAAATATTACAGCCAAAATCAGTGAAATAAAAAAAGATAATAACAATAGGTAAAATCAATAGCACCAGAAGCTAGAACTTGAAAAGATGAATAAAATTGGTAAAACTTTAGCTAGATTGACCAACAAAAATTGGGCACAAATTATCAACACTAGGAATAAATAACAAAATATCACTATTGATTCCACAGATACTAAAAGAAAAATATGAACAATCTATGATCATAAATTCTAAAATGTAGGAAATTGATGGATTCTTTGAAAATCATAAATTCTGTATGAATATCCACACAAAAATAAATATAATTTCCTATATTTTTAATGGAATTAACATGTAGTTTAAAATATTCCATAAAAGAAAATGCCAGGCCAAAATAGTTTCATCGGAAAATATTTAAGGAAGATGTAATAGCAATCCTGTATAATTATTTCAAGAAAATAGAATAAGAAGAAGGAGAAGGGAGAGAGGGAAAACTTTAAAATAATTATAACTGCTGTGCTGTAGAAGATGGAAGACAGATTAATTAAATACATGAAATGGCAGGAAATATTAACACAGAGTTGGAAATTTTAAAAAGGAATCAATGCATATTCTAGATTAGAAAAATGCAAAATCTAAAGTTGATAACTAGTAATTGTGTAGCAGTTTAAATATAGTAAAAATACTACTGAGCTTGAAGATAAATAAAATAGAATATCTAGAGATATTTCACATGGGAATAAGTGACTCCACACTCAGTCTACTGTAATGCATGTATAGATGCAATCATTAAGATAAGCCCTGATTGTACCCCAGCCTGCTCCTTGGTGGCATCTTGAAAGTGTGATGCAGGAATGTATGGTCTAAGTGTGCATGTCTAAATGAGTTGAAAAAATAGAAATCACAGTTTGGGCTACCAGGTAAATGTGATTTAAGAGGCAAGATACCTTGTAGGAGTGTCCAAATTGCAACCCAAGGGCCACCTGTGGATTACATGAGGACTTTTTATGTTCTAAGAACATTGCCATAGAAGAAAGGGTTAGGACCTACAAGTGAAGACAGGATTGAAAGAGACTTAATATAGCAAACCTAAATTCTGAAAAGATTAATATAACCTATTTTCTAGAACAAACTTTCACATATTTTTCAGGTAGATAAGCAACTTAGAGATTCAAAAGCACATCACCTCATACACCATGTCCAGGATTAACTATAAAAATAGCTAACTATTTGAAATAAGAAACGGGAGGAAAAAATTCACAGCTGACTGGACATGGCAGATGATAAAACTAATGAACTTGAAAATAAATAAACCTCAAAGGAAAATGTGAACAAAAGAATGCAAGACATACATAGGACACGTACGTATGTGTAATTGAAATCCCAGAAAGAGAAGAGAAAGAGATATACATACATATACATCATATGTATAGAGAAATATATATATATATATATATATATAAATATTATTTATGTATATAGAGAGAATATAGGACAAATGAATATTTGAAGAGAACTTTTCAAATCTTATGAAATATATTAAGCTACATATTTAAGACAATCAGAAGCCCCACACAGGATAAATACAAATAAAATAACAGTTAGGTATATCAGAAAATTATAAAAAAATAAAATATTAATACATCAAGAAAAAAATGACTAATAGGAACAACACAAATATTAGTGGCTGGATATTCAACAGAGACTCTGAAAACAAGAAAAAAAAAAAAAAACTGTCTCTTAAAGTGTTGAAAGAAAATAAATGCCAACCTAGAATCCTATATCTAATAAAAGCATTCTTCAAAACTAAAGGCAAAATAAATATGTTTATAGGCACATACACAAACCCACATCCATGTATATGCAACTTTGTTACCAAGCAATTTGTATTCTGTGATATAAGAAATATTAAAAGGAGGCCAAAGAAAAATAATTCTTTTTTTTTTTTTTGAGACAGAGTCTCAAGCTGTCACCCTGGGTAGAGTGTTGTCACATCATAGCTCACAGCAACCTCCCACTCTTGGGCTTAAGTGATTCTCTTGCCTCAGCCTCCCAAGTAGCTGGGATTACAAGCACGAGCCTTAATACCCAGCTATTTGTGGTTGTAGCTGTCATGGTTGTTTTGGCGGGCTCGAGCTGGATTTGAACTGGTCAGCTCTGGTGTATGTGGCTGGTGCCTTAGCCATTTGAGCTACAGGCACTTAACCAGAAAAAATAATTCTTGATTAAACCACAGAACCAAGGAAAAAATTGAAGGTCAACAGAAATGTTAAGCACATGGGAATGGAGAAATAAATATTATTTGTTTGAAATAACAGTGTAATAATAATGATAATGTGGGATTTTTGAACATATATGGAAGGAAAATATATGAAAACAAGAACACAAAATGCATAAAGTATTTAAGAAGAGTGAAAATATGATAATCTTGTGATTAGGAAGTGATATGTTTCAAATTTAAAGCAGAGTATGGTAATAGGGATGCACATTCTAATTTCTAAGGCAAGCACTAAAAGAATGTTGAATAACAGTATAATTTAAACAGTAATGCAAGAGAAAAACATGGAATAATAGAAAGGGTCTGGAAATCCAAACATTAGAAAAGAAGAATGTAGGAGCAAAAAATAAATATACAGATGATTACATTTAATCCCATTTTACCATTTATTATATTAATTGATAATAATATTTAACAGTATTTACTAAAATTAAAAATATGTATTTACTTTAGTGCACATCAGTTTCATTCCAGGGTATATACCAAGGGGAAATTAGTGCTTATATTCACCTTAAGACATGTGCACATACTCATAGCAATATTATTTATAATAACCCAATGTTATTTGCAACAACCTAACGTTATTTACAATAACCAAAATTTTAACAATATTTAGGCAAAAGGTGCCTAACAAAAACAGCATGGAGGGGGAGAGATTAAAGATGGCAGCTGAGTAACAGCTTCCCTGCAACTGGGCACGGCGAGTCTGGGGAGACAAGACTCCAGGCATCCCTGGTCGGTGAAATCTGCCTATGATCATCCCTTTGAGGATACAGGGAGCCAGCAAGGGACTTCTGGACTCCAAGAGGATGACAAAAACAGTGGAAAATTGACAAGTGGTTGTGTGTGTTTGATCGACATAATCACGCCAGCAACTGTGATTAGGTACAAGCAGCAGTGAAACTGCAAACTGGAAAGGCCTTCCTTACCTGTGAACTGTTTTGGTGTTCTTGGACTTGGCACTCAGTTGAATTGCCTTGGGGAGAGCTTGAGAAGGAGTGTGGAGAACTTTGGGCATTGTCTGGGGTCCCAGACTGAGCCACTGAGCTGGGTGCAGGAAGCCATTGTGAAAGAACTGCCCCAACAAGCTCCCCCCTAAGGGTCCCAGAGCAAGATCGGGTGGGACAAAGTAACCTGGTGACTGAGCAGCCTAAAGGCAGGGAGTGAGCTGCATTACAGCCTTAATCCTTAGGGGCAAACTGAGACAGTTTTGGCACACTGGAGGCTAGGGATGTGGCCCTGGGTAGAGTGCCATGATGTCACAGCTCATAGCAACCTCAAACTCCTGGGTTTTGTGCTGCCCAGACCTCCATAAGAGCTCTACATCAACCCCCAACTGGTGACCTGCACCCACTGGGCCTCCGCATTCCCTGACCAGGAACTGCAGGAGCCACATAACCCTGTGTCCTCCCAGCCTCCACACTAGCCCATTCATCTGGCCAGGGACTCTGGGAGCTGTGTGCCCTCTGGAACCTTCCCTACCTCTGTGCAAAGCCCTTCTCCTGGCCAGAGACTACTGGAGACTTGCGCCCTCTGTGCCAAAGTCACTGGGCACCAGGCACTCCAAGAATGGTGCACACCACCCCGCACCCTGTTGATGGATCCAGGTGTGTCACACACAGGAGCCTTCCACAACCAGAACTCGCTAGCTAGAGCAGCCCCAAAGGAACTCCACAGGGTCACTCCCTACAAAGATCCAGCAACAATAGTGATCCCGCTGGATCTAATCTTAGAGAGACACCTCCCCAACTCTGAGGATGGCCGGAGGCAAAGGTGAAAAACAATCATGAGGTGAAATCAACAGAAAAACTCTAGCAATATGAATAATCAGAGTAGATCAACTCCCCCAAGGATCAATAGGTCACAAACAGCACAAGGCCCCATGCACAAACAGATAGCTGAGATGTCAGAAATTGAATTCAGGATCTGGATAGCAAACAAGATCGAATTAAAATTCCAAAAGTTATCTCAAGAATTCAACGGATTCAAAGAGCAAATGACCAAAGATTTTGATACATTGACACAACAAGTTGCATCCCTCAAATCTTAGAAACACATTAGAATCCCTCAGTAACAGAATGGAGCAAGCAGAAAAAAGGATTTCTGACATTGAAGACAAAGCTTTCGAACACTACCAAACCTTCAATAAAGAACAGAAATGGAGAGCCAAAACAGACCACTCAGAGAGCTCTGGGATAATTCGAAGAAAACCAATATTCATCTTATAGGGATCCCCAAAAGTGACAAAGTGGCTTCACAAGGCACAAAGTCTCTTCTCCATGAGATTCTGAAGGAGAACTTTCTGGACATGCCAAGAGATTCCACAATTTAGATAGCAGACAGTTTCAGAACTCCAGCACGACTCAACCAGAATAAGATATCCCCCAGACACATCATAATCAATTTCACTAAAGTTAATATGAAGGAGAAAATTCTGAAAGCTGCCAGACGAAAGAAAACCATTACCTACAAGGGGAAGAATATTAGAATAATGGCAGATCTCTGCTGAAACCTTTCAAGCTAGAAGAGGATGGTCATCGATTTTAATCTCCTAAAACAAAATAACTTTCAACCCAGGATCCTGTACCCAGCTAAACTGAGCTTCATTTATGATGGAGAAATTAAATACTTCAATGACATTCACATGTTGAAGAAATTTGCCACAACTAAACCAGCTCTCC
>CAUYPK010038365.1:0-7500 GCA_963574355.1 Loris lydekkerianus
GTGGTATATGTACACCATGGAATATTATGCAGCCTTAAAGAAAGATGGAGACTTTACCTCTTTCATGTTTACATGGATGGAGCTGGAACATATTCTTCTTAGTAAAGTATCTCAAGAATGGAAGAAAAAGTATCCAATATACTCACCCTACTATGAAACTAATTTATGGCTTTCACATGAAAGCTATAACCCAGTTACAACCTAAGAATAGGGGGAAGAGGGGAATTGTGCATATGTTATGTTATATGGCAAAAGGGATTTTGAAAACATAATTAAGGGTAAGGATTTTAAGATAGGTAAACTTCTATTATCAAGATAGGATATCCAAGCCAATAACACAGGCCTTTAAAAGCAGAGAAATGTCCTCACCTGGAATCAGAGCTGTGTGGAAGAAGGCAACAGATGGATATACCAGAAAGAGAAATCAAAGAGATTCCCAGAGTGAGAAGTATTCAGCGCACCACTTTCTGCCTTTAAGATATTAGAGTCCACGTGCAGAGAGGAAAGAAACATGTAAGAGATATGAACAGCCCCCAGCTGGTAGCCAGTAAGGAAACAGGGATTTGAGTCCCACAACCTTGAGGAACAGAATCCTAGCAGTGATCCGAACAGGTGGCGAAATACATTTTCCCCAAAGCCTTGTGATAAGAGCCCAATCTACCAACATTTTTATTTTAGCCTTGTGAGACTCTGAGACGAGACAGCAGCACAGATAACCAGGATATTTTGATCTATAGAACCGTGAGATAATATGTTTTTATTTCTTTTAAGTTATTAAAGCCATAACCCAAGATTGAGCAGCATGGTAACCCATCCTTCAGTAATACCTGACTAGGATCTTAAATGTGAAGTCACAACATCCTGAACATACATTTAAGTGTTATATAGTATATGAATTCATTTACTCCGAAGCAAAAACAATGGACTAAAATTTAAATTGTACATGTACATATATGGGGAGCTATCAAAATATTTTTAAATATGGATCCATAAAACCTGGCAGTGAAACCAAAAAAAGCCAACATAATAATTCCTAAGTACATTTTGAATATTCACAGTACTTACTAAAAGAATAAACTAGCCTTAAAAAAATCTTTTTATTTTTGCAAAGAGAATACAGTCATTCTATTAAAGAGCCCTCCATAGAAAATTATTGCATTACGAACTCCTTCTTCAATATTGCCAAAATTATACCTTAAAATTAAACCTTTGCAGTTGTGGAGTTTTAAACTATGAATTAAGTTGCCAAGATTAAAAATATTCAACCATCATGAAAGCTCCTTAGAAAAACAGTGATTATTACTATCACAATGGATAAAAGTAAGTCTTGGAATTCATCCTTCTCTGCTAGTCAAAAGGCAGTTCAGAAACATATTAGGTAGAAAATAGTGCTCAAAACTGCTGCTATGTGATGTTATTTGGATATAAAACAGAAAAAAAAGTATTTTTATTCAATTATTTGCTAGAGGATATTTCTTTCCTAGTGAGAAAAGTAACACCAGATTAAAAAAATCATTAAAACTTTTTATACCTACAAAAATGTTAACCTTTACACTGTACCAGTTCAATTTTATATATAATTATTTTCTAGTGTTCCTAAAATGTATCATATTTTGAATTATTATATGCTTTAGAAAGTAACTGCCCTAATACTGTTTATGTACAACTTTATGACAATACTCTACCTTTCATGATGAATTCTGGTAATATAGTTTGGGGGTAATAAATTTCAAATCTGATATAATCTTCCTCTCAGTAAAAGAATGATTCTTTCCTAAATTAGGTAGACATTTTATTGCTAAATCATATATACAACAAATTACAAATCCATTATTTCTATCTGAAATCTTCATGAATAAATTGTTTTGCCTTTATAAATATTATTGCAATCATATTTTAAAAAACGAAACACATGCAGGTTGTGTACATGTGAACCCCTCAGCAGAGGTGGACACTATTCCGATAGAAAACAATTTTTCCATATATAAATTGTCTGCACTAAGATTTATAGTCTTAAATAAAGATTACAAATGACCTCCCATGTGTTCATATCAACTTTCAATAGCAAAATAATTTGTATCAAACAATTATGGGAAAAAAGCAAAACAAACCTTCAGTTTTAAGAGCATTTTAGTTTAGTTTTTTTGTTTGTTTGTTTTTCTGTGTTTAAGGGATTACAGATCTGTCTTCCTGGAAATGCTGTTGTAGAATTGGAAGATTCCAACTCTTTTCTCCTTCTGGATTTTTTCTCTTGACTTTAATTTTCAGAAAGACGGTTTGCTAGTTTGCCTTCTAGTAGACAATCAGAGCACAGGGAAGTATAGGGTAGAATCTATGATGCCTGAATCACCGATCTGGTCTAAGGTCCGGTTACTCTCACATTTGAATTCACTTTTGTTAATCCTCAACCTTGTGGTAATTTCATGGTCTCACCTCCAAAGAAGATCTAAGGGAAAGATTTTCCTATGCCCAATGACATGGACAAAAAACATTAAAATCCACTAACATTTTATTTTACATGAATGATTAATAATTAGATGAATATGGGATAAGATTTGAGATACAATAATGAATTTTCACGTTGAATCTTTTACCATTGACCCATACTTGGAGAATTCTTGCTTGTGTACAATAAACTCGCCAGTTATTTCTATCATAGCACCATCACTTACCTTCGTAATAGACTTTAAAGCCATGCGCGCTAACTGCAAAATCACTCGTCAAACGTAGTGAGAACACAGATTTGGTACTTGTCACTGGCGGTGGCAGGTGGAATCCTGTTAACCTAAAAACAAAAGGGAATTTATTGTTGGAGACAGAGTCTTTTTACGTAGTAGAATTTAAGGAGGACTAGAAGTCATGTCATCAAAGCCCAAGCTTATCGTGAGTATATGTGTATGTATTTATGACATGATCAGAAGTAATTCATCAAAAACAATGGCTTTTGTGCATGTACATTTAAAGTGCATGTAAATAAACATTTATTTATATACATTTGTGTGAATTACTATTTATTATATATATCCCATATATCATCTACATAAAATATTAATTAATTCAAACTTGGGAAGATGAAAATTTCTGAAAGTATATATTTGTGCATATTTTATGCCATTAGTTTTAACAACTGAATATTTATACTAAAAGTGTGGAAATATGTAGTTAAATGTAATAATCAAAGAAGTCATATTATCTAAATATGAAATATTAAAACTGAAATGCCCTCAATTGATAAGTGATTTTGTTTTATCATATACCAAAATTGCAGTATGTTCTACTAAAATGAATGGTGTAAAATTACATTTTTGCTAAAATTTCATATGTCTATGTAATAAAGATTTACCTTGTGTATCTGCTTCTAATTTATTACTTATTTTTCTAATAATATATTGCATAAAAATATAAGCTTGAATATATGAGGCCATTTATATTTGATACACTTCTGAAGATGAAGAAAATCAGAAATAAGAAAGAATACATTAATAAAATACAATTTTTAAAAAACGAATGGAAATACTTCTTTACTTTATATTTCTTTTTATGTTCTTTTCCCATTTGAAGTTGTCATACCTTTTTATTTATTAATATATAAGAATTGTATAAAAAGAACTATACTGCTTTTATATACTTGCTATATTTGCCTAATACTATATGTGTAGGATTAACTTCTCTGAAATTACTATATATTTTCAATGCTGTATCAGTTCTCAAGTTTGTCTCAGGTCTGCATATACTCTAAAAAATAAGACATGCAATGGCATAAATATTTCAATATATTCCCCTATTAAATGCAAAACTAGGATAATTTTAAAGTATGCATTTACTACTTAATTTTCAAATAACCAGAATAAACCCATTACATGTTGACACAAATTATATGTTAGTATGCAATGATATTTTCCAAAATAACAACAACAAAAATAATAAGAATGCATTGCATTAAAAAATAAATCTCCTTAATGTCTGCCTTAGTAAAAAGTCCCCAGAATCTCATATCTGTCTTTATTCACTGTTTTGCAATGTGTTGTTTTAATTGATGGATGGGAAAAGCACCTGATCTCATTTAGTTGGTATTTTAGCTAGTATTCTGATAGCTTTTGCAGTTAAATGTTGGTACTTCTTCCTTGGTACTCTACAAACACATGACAAGTTAGTTGCAATGTTGAATTCTAAACTATTTACAAGTATTAACAGATATTATTTTAAAACTCTGTAATATTGAAAACCATTAATCCACCTGTCCTTGTTATAAATCTTTTTTACCCATGCACTCTTTTTTTTTAACCATCATGCATTGGTCATCTGAAAGATGTTGCTTCACATAGTTGTAGAGATCTTCCAAATACTGATAAATTTTATTACACAATTTTAAAACACATTTATTTTTATTGCTACTGGTCTCTCAGAAAAATCTTTAAATGTAGGGAAGCTGTAAAGATTATAATGGTAGATTAAAGTTTTCAAATACTTATTTTTTGTAAGATCTCAGGCATTATCATTGACAATAAACCCTCTCAGTTGTTTTGTTGGAAGTGGCAAGTCAGGGTCATTTTGGGGGGGGAAATATACATCAAATAGTGTAAATAACCTTAGTT
Organism: Loris lydekkerianus; assembly: GCA_963574355.1. Lineage (NCBI taxonomy): Eukaryota > Metazoa > Chordata > Mammalia > Primates > Lorisidae > Loris > Loris lydekkerianus. The sequence continues at coordinate 4,596 of CAUYPK010038365.1, forward strand.
TGTCTGTCAGTCATTGTTTCATTTGAATGTATTTTATTTTGTTTATATTTAATTTAATTAATTAACTAATTTATTTATTTTTGAGACAGAGTCTCGTTCCATTGCCCAGGTTAGAGTGCCATGGCATCATCACAGCTCACAGCATCCTGAAACTCTTGGACTCAAGCTATCCTCTTGCCTCAGCCTTCCCTATAGTGGGGAACACAGATGCCAGCCACAACGCTCAGATAGTTTTAATTTTTTTAGTAGAGTTGGGGTCTTATTCTTGCTCAGACTGGTCTCGAACTCCTGAGTTCCTGTGACCCATCTGCCTTGCCTGCCCAGAGTGCTATGATTGCAGTTATTATTTTAAGTAAAAGGAGAATTCCACTAAAAAAGTGGAATGTGTAGCTGATGATTCAAGCAATAATGTCACTAATTATAGGCAAAAGCAGAATTTTTGTGTGCTTTCCTTTTTTTTTTTTTTTTTTTCTTGTAGTTTTTGGCCGTAGCTGGGTTAGCCACCTCTGGCATATGGGGTTGGCACCCTACTCCTTTGAGCCACAGGCGCCACCCTGTCTGCTTTACTTTTTGTCACACTGTTCATGGAAAAAGAAGAGTCCCATAGAATGGAGATTTAGTGAAATAAATTATCTTTAGCTTCAACAAGGACAGTCTTTAAGTAAAACTGGATTTTTTTTTCTTTTTTTTTTTTTTTGCATTGGAAATGTGTGGCAATAAAGAATATGACAACTGAAGACCACTAGTACTCACTTGAGATCACTAATTGAGTTATGCTAAAGCACAAGGAAATTTGCCCACCACTATTTTTGTACCTGAAGGCAGATGCCAATGCCTAAAAAAAAGTGAATAATATCTGTTTTATTACGGAAATACTTTTTACCTTGTGGATACCCTGAAAATGTCTCAGGAGCCTCATGCATCCATGTACTAAATTTCAAGGGCTGATTCTATATAGGAATCAGTTACATAAACATACTACCATTTGTTTATTCCTTTAAGCATCAGTGAACACTTGTGGCATGTTTATAATTTGTTCAATGTGCTTTCATTAGTATCCTTGTGCAAGTCTATTCTGCTACATTTTGTAACAGCTTCTCTAGCCTCTAGAGTACTTAAGTCCTAAAGCTTTCATTTTTCTTCTTACTACATAAACTACATCCTACATGGGGCATAATGAAACTGTTTTCAAACTTCCTGTCTTGATTTCTTATTTGGCCTTTGTTGGAAGAGTATCTGTTAAATTATGAACACATAGTGTATCTCCAGTTATGCGTTATAAGTGTATATCTGTATATACAGTGTATATTTTATAAGTGTATATAAGTGTATATCTGATTTGCGGTATAGTCAGATGTACAAGGGTGTCCAACCCTGGGGGCCACATGTGAAAAATGTGAGGACATTTTTGCTTATTTGTGGTGGTAGATATTATGAAAATTGTGCAAAGACTTTTTTTTTCCCTCATCTGCTCACTAGTGTTTGTGTACTTAATGTGTGGCCCAAGACACTCTTCTTTTTCCACTGTGACACAAAGAAACCAAAAGGTTGTATACCCTGAAAGCTTTGTAAGTCAGTAAAAGGAGCACTCCACTAAAAAAGATTCCCATAGAATGGAGATTTAGTGAAATAAATTATCTTTAGCTTCAACAAGGACAGTCTTAAGCAAAACTGGGATTTTTATAAGTCAGATGTTAAAAATACTTTTATTATATGCATATTATTTTCCTATTCCTGATCAAAGTTGCCATACATTTAACCCATTATAACCTCACAGACATGTAGATCTGGGCAAAGCATCGCTCAGCTGGATCTTTGCTTAGAGCTTTAGAGTCTCACAGGCTGAAATGTAGGTGTGGAAGGAATGAACTGCTTCCTGAAGGCTCAGGGTCAGGCAGTATCAACTTCCAGTTCAAAGTATGTGAGGATGTTGCTAGAATTCAGTTCCATGCATTGTAGGACTAAGGTCCCTGTTTTCTTGCTGGCTCTTGATTTGGGGCTATCCCGAGGGTAGGAGTCTGACTTCACTCCTTGCCTTGTGCCTCCCACCTCCTTCTTTTCTTCTATCTTCAGAGCAAGTAATGGCAGTCCAAGTCCCTCTTCTAATCTCTGTCTTCCCCTTTCCCTCAAGTACATGCTCCTGCTTCTGCCTCATTTGCTTCCAGCTCAAGAGAGAGCTTTGTTTTTAAGGGCTAGGGTAAATAGATTATGCCCCAAAGCATAATCCAACTGTTTCCTATCTTTACTTCTGTAACCTTAATTTAGCATGCAAAGTTCCTTTTGCCATGAGCTATAACCTATTTGGGTCAAGGAGTAACTAGGAAGTTGTTAAATAAACAATTTTCTAGATGTTTTTCAATTCACTTCTTAACATAAGGATGTGAAAATAAAATAGTTCTCCCTTTAAATATTTCGAGTATTTCTTCTCAAATGAATGAAGAATGTTGTCAGGAAAAGGGAAGACAGATGGTTTTGAAAATATGACAATCTCAAAGCCTATCTATTTCATTATTGGTTTATTATGATATTACTTTTGATATTATGTTGTGAATAATGACCTTCCAAAGATGCCCCTGCAATAATCCCTGGAATTGTTGGCTGTGTCACCATACATGACAAAAGGAACTTTGCAGAATGATTAACACCTGTTTAGCATCTCATTGCTTGACAAATTCATTAAATTGAAACATTAAATATTTGAAAAATACTGCACACATTAACAAAGACATTATTAGATATACAATTGCACATTTTTACTCAGGAATATTATAATAATGTAATATTTTTAGTCAATATTTATAGCACCATTATCATTAAGTTATTCAAGATAGTAGTGAAAGATGTAAAGAATTTTTCACTTTTAGCCCAAGCTAGCTTTCTGTAGTTATAATTAAATAATCAGCAT
>CAUYPK010038365.1:12500-17223 GCA_963574355.1 Loris lydekkerianus
CATAGATTGAAAATATCTTTATCTTTTCTCTGATCCAGAAATATAAAAGCACATTTGGTTTTCATTTAGCTATAATTCAGTCTTTGTAATGAAATAGTATTTAGTAACTAAGGTCTAGTGAGAGAAACTTTTCATAGTTCTGAGATCTCTGGAGATAATATTTCTTGTATTTTAAGTATGCCCTTTGGGAGCAAGAAGCAAAACAGAGCTTTGATTAGTTTCAGTGACTACCAATAAAGAAAAGTTTCCTTTGGGGGGATGTAGGATATAAGACAGGAAATTAAATAAATAGTAATTTTTTTTTTTTTTTTTTTTTGCATACCCAGAGACTCAAATAAGTATAGCATGTGCTAAGAGTGAAAGAAGAAGTGGTCAATAATTACACTAGCAAAAATAGGCCTAAAACCAAACTAAGATTCTGGGACTAAATACCTATACTAAACATTTTTATTCTAACATTCTTCACCAATAGACATATTTTGCCTTTGTCATATTCCTTTCTATTACAAGTTGATTTGGTACAAAAATAGAAAATTTCAAATAAAAAAAAAGTCTTCAAATACCAATAGCTATTGTGTTAAGACCTTTCTGGGCATTGTTTTGATAAAGACAAAACTTGTTGAAATGGCTCATGTACTTGAACGCCCTGACTTTCATCTAACTCTGTCTTACTTAATGCTATTCCTCACTCCTATGTGGACTGAGTGGACATTGGATTAACTCTTTTGAGAAGTGCTATTCAAATATTGTATCATTTAAAATTTGGTTTATTTGTAAAAGTATGTAGGAATTATTTTCATATTGTGAATAGTAATTTATCATTGATAAAATGAGTTGTACTTTTTTCCTGTTGGTATTTTTATATTTCTCTTTGAGTGTCTCTGACAAATAGAAATTATTAATTTTAATGTAGTTTTTCTATGAATTTCTCACTTTTAAAGTTTGTTTTAGTTTGGGTTGTTTTTTTGTTTGTTTGTTTTTTGTGGTTTTTGGCCAGGGCTGGGTTTGAACCTGCCACCTCCAGCTTATGGGGCTGGTGCTGTCCTCCTTTGAACCACAGGCACTGCCCTGGTTTTTCGTTTTTTTTATTTAAAAAAAAATTTCCACAGAAATGACATAAGCAAGAAGGCAGGATGGAAATTTCCAACTCTCTTCTCACAAAAATATCAATTTAAACAACTATTTATGCCCAAGTACCTTCACAAGAGCTAAATAAATAGATGTGACACCAGGGTGTGGCACAGAATTTTTTTTTTTAAATGTAATGAAGAGGATAAAATGGAGTTTCATATTACCTGCATCACCCCATTCCCATTCCTAGTCAACAATCTCTGAAGAGAGGTAACCTCTGTGTAGGAGAAGAAAAGTAAAGTGAGCACCAAACTTAACTTCAGACCCCAGTATCAGGCTCTCTCCTAGTAAAAACCAGCACCATACCAGCCTCTGTGGGCCTAGACTCTATGTTTGTACATGCAGACTCAATCTCCATGCCTACACTACTGTCAGGCCAATCCCCTTGACCTCACGCTACAGACTGTTCCATGCCAGACTAGGCCCCATGGACCCAGACTTCAAGCTCACCCCAGTGCCACATTGGCACCTGGAGATCCAGTCTTCAGGCTGTCAACCCATGGCTTCTTCTGGCCCAGATTCCTAGCCAAGATGTGTGAAAGTATCCAGTTTCACTCTAGTTCCAGGTCTTCATAACAAATTCAAGCATCATGCTGGCCACTGTAGTCACAGGCACCAATATGGCACCCATTCATACACCGTCCAGGCTATCTTCTGTGGTCACAGTGTATTGACTTACCAGGCCTCTGTGGCTCAGAGTTCCAGATAACCAGGATCCAAGCCAACTTCAGTTGACCAATCTCTGTAGTGCCCCAGCAACAGGCCAGCCTCCACAGACTCAGGCTGCACACATTCAGATGAGCACCTACACACTCAGGCTCTAGGCTGACGTTCATGGACCCAAGTTCAACAATGGCCTCTGTGAGCCCTGGATCCAGGCCCACCTGCATTCAAGGTTCACCTCTGTGTACCCACATGACAGCCCAACTTCTGCTGACCCAGAAAAAAAGGATAGAAAGTCTGTGGATTGCTCTAGTACTCCAGGAGCATGCTACCCATAATGCAAGATGGCCTTTCCAGAATCTCTGAATGGGATGAGTGGTGAAGGGCTATCCCTGCCTAAGACAGTTTGTAAAGGCAGCAATAAATGCCTACTTTTTGAATATTCAGACACCAACACGTAGCCACAAAGATTGCAATCAGGAAAACATAAAGCCACCAAAGAAAGAAAGTAAAGCACTTGTAACCTAATACAAAGAAATAAAAATATAAAAACTGCCTGATAAAGAATTTGAAGTAATCACTTTAAAGACATTCATGAGGTATAAGAGAGCACAGGCAATTAAATAATATCAGAAAAATAATACACAAACAGAATTAGGTTCAACCAAGAAATGAAAACATTTAAATATCAAAACAGAAATTCTAGAGCTAAAAACAATGACTGAACTGAAAAATTCCACAGAGAGCTACAACTACAGACTCATTCCAGCCCAAGAAAGAATTGATGAACTCAAGCAAGGAAAATATGAAATATGAGGGAGAATGAAAAAGAATAAGAAAGAATAAAGAAAGTCCACAGGTATTATGAGATACTAATAAGTAATCCACTAATGTTATGCACCACATAACACCATTTTGGTTAATGATGGACCATATACAAGGCAATGGTGCCCTAAGATTACATTGAATCTGAAAAATTTCTATTTTCTAGTGCCACTGTAGCAAAATAATGCCATACACAATGCATTACTATCTATTTGTGGTGATACTGGTATAAACAAACTAATTCTCTACCAGTCACATAAAAGTATAGCACATACAGTTATATTCAATATGTATTATTTGATAATGGTAATAAACAACTATGTTACTTGTTTATGTATTTACTATATTATCATTGTATTGTTATTTAAGAGTGTACTCTCTCTATTTATAAAAATGTTTACTATAAACCAGTATGCTATGTTTCACTGGCAGCAGGCTTATACATGTACATCTCATATTTACTATATCTCCTGTTTGCAATTTTTTCCCATGGTTGATTTAATTTGATATGGTTTTGTGCCTTGTAGATTCTAAGCATACAAAACCCACTGCTGATATTGCCAGTAAAAAGCCATATTGAGTGATTGATCTGAAAACAAAATTAAAAGTGATTAATAACTACAAAGAAGGAAAACCAGTGCTGGTTACTGCTTGTTAGTCAAGGAATACATACATATTCCACCATATTTATGACCTTGAAAAGCAAGGACAAAGATCTTAAGTCCATGCTGATGTGGTGGAACTTAGATATCACTGGAGTCAATACTGTGCTTATCTCCTGAGTTAAGAATTCTATTGAACAGGAAGGAGGCAATCCAGGTAATATTGAAATAATCATTTCTTTTCTTTTCTTTTTTTGAGACAGAGTCTAACTATATCACCCTTGGTAGAGTGCTGCGATGTCACAGCTCACAGCAACCTCAAACTCTTGGATTTAGGCAATTCTCTTGCCACGGCTTCCAAAGTATCTGGGACAACAGGTGCCCACCACAACACCTGGCTATTTTTTTTTTGTTGTAGTTGTCACTGCTGTTTGGAAGGCCCAGGCTGGGATCAAACCTGCCAGCCCTAGTGTATGTGGCTGGTGCCCTAATCACTGAACTACAGGCACCAAGCCTGAAATAATCATTTCAATCAAAAGTTCAAAAAACCTTTAACCAAATCCAAAGGTAAAAAACAAGAAACAAATCAGTTGACCAGAGATATGTCTGTGGAAGATGATGATTTTTGTCAAGGATGGTGAGGAAGAATAAAATGAGAAATGTATAGCAGGTTCTAATTATGGTACACAATTATACAAAACTCTTCCTTTAGAAGGGAGTCTCACTGAGGCTGATGACACAGCTCATGAAGAAATGGAAGCCAATACTACTAAGAAAGAAGCTGAGGACAACATCTTTGTCACAATCCAGGATGAGGATGCCATCACTCTGGATTTTGATGGTGATGGCCTCTTACAAACAGGTAAAAATGTGAAAATTGTAGATTCTGAAGCAAGTAAGCCAAAGATGGGCAAGATGCCATTGTGCCAAGCTCAGAGGAGGAAAGGAAGAATTATGAGATGAATAAGAACCATAAAGATGGTAAAAAGTAAGATTGTATGAAGAGTGATCTTTTCCTGAAGAAATCCAGAAAAGTTCTAAGAAAACAGAATCTGGAGACAAAAGGATACTTGGAAGAAAGGGCCCTTATCTTCTGGAGTCTCTGGTCAAGCAAGGCTCTGCAAAGGAATGTGAAAACAGCAGGCCATTCTCTAAAGATGACAACGAAGTACAAGTAGTACAGGTGGTAGTAGTGGAAGTGCAACTAGTGATCAAAACAGCATGGTACTGGCACAAAAGCAGAGAAATAGATGTCTGGAACAGAATCGAGAACCAAGAGATGGATCCAGCTACTTACCGTTATTTGATCTTTGACAAGCCAATTAAAAACACTCAGTGGGGCAAAGATTCCCTATTCAACAAATGGTGCTGGGTAAACCGGGTGGCAACCTGTAGAAGATTGAAACTAGACCCACACCTTTCACCATTAACTAAGATAGACTCTCACTGGATAAAAGATTTAAACCTAAGACATGAAACTATAAAAATACTTGAAGAAAGTG
>CAUYPK010038366.1:0-41459 GCA_963574355.1 Loris lydekkerianus
AATTTAATTTTGTAAACAGAGAATCTATGAAGGTGGTTGCGGTGCATCTTACAAGGGTATATGTGAAACTTAGTAAATGTAGAATGTAAATGTCTTAGCACAATAACTAAAAAAACACCATGAAGGGTATGTAGACCAGTGTGATTAAAATGTGTCAAACAGTTTATGAAACTAGTGTATGATGCCCCATGATTGTATTGATGTGCACAGCTATGATTTAATAAAAAAAAAAAAAAAGAAGTGGTGTGAAGTAAGAGATACAGGGATGAGATAAGGAACTAGAAGCCTAATCACAGTCTATTGAGAAGACTTTGAATTTTGCTATGAGTGAGATGGGAAGCCATGCAGAAAGTTCTGAGTTTGAGGAACATAAAAAGAGGTCAGTATGGAAGAAGTGGTGTGAACTAAGGGATACAGGAATGAGACAAGGAACTAGCAGCCTAATCACAGTCCATTTAGAAGATTTTGGATTTTGCTATGAGTGACATAGGAAGCCATGCAGAAAATTCTGAGTAAAGAAATGACAGAAGCTGATTTACATTATGACAGGACTACTCTGTTGCTAGGTAAATAATGGATTGAAGGAAGCAAGGGAGGAAAGCCAAGAGATCAGTAAAGTGATTATTATTCTAGTCCAGGTAAGAGGAGATGATGGCTTAGACAAAGGAGATAGCTTCAGGAAAAGTTGTCAAAGATTGTTGCTTTTTCTGACCAGCAAACCAGAATCCTTGAGCTTGCTTTTTCTGACCTTAATGCCCACTTAGGTTTATATAATCCATCTTCTTTTGATCCTCTCTCAGACCAACCAATTACCAGTACCATTCCCTTTACCAATCTAGCCTCAGACCAGTTCTAGACACTCAGGATTGGAATAATATTTGATAGGTGCCAGGAGACTAAGAGATAAGGCCACAGTTGTGTTTTTTTGTTTTTGTTTTTTTGTTTTGTTTTGTTTTGTTTTGTTTTGTTTTGTTTTGTTTTGTTTTGTTTTGTTTTGTTTTGTTTTCAGTTAGGAGACTGAATAACATTTGCCTTCATAAACCAGAGACCAATCCATGAGATATTAAGTGCTGGCTCACAGAAATTCAAGACATATACCCAATCTCACAACAAAACTGAAGGTCATAGTCTTCAGTAGCCCCAAGTACAGAAGTTATACTGTAATAATATTGTTCTGATATCTTGTGTCACAAGCATTGTGTACAATTCTCTACATGGATTATTTAATTTAAACATTTCAATAAAACTATCATATAGATTATATTATTATTCATTTTTGATGGCTAATTTATATGTGCACATGACTAGAATATAGTACCCACTTATTCAACCAAACACTAACCTAGGTTTTACCATGAAGGTATTTTGAAGTGGTAGTTAACATCTACCATCAGTGAAAGTTATCTTTGATAATGTGAGTGGGTTTCATCCAATCAATTGGAAGACCTTAAAAGCAAAAATTGAGATTTCCTGAGGAATAAGAAATTCAGCTTCAAGACTTCAGCATCAACTCCTGCTTGAGTTTCCAGCCTGCCAGCCCACCCTACAGATTTCATATATGCTAGCCCCCACAATCAAGTAAACTAATCCTGAAAATATATACTACATTCTGCTAGTTCTATTTCTCTTAATAAAGCTTAATGATATACCACTTTGACAGATTGAGACTCAAGGCACTTAAGCAAGATGTTCAAGGTCATGTTAGCTAGTGTTAGAGGTAAGAATTTGACCTGAGTAGACTGACTCAAAACCACATGTATTTCCCTTTCCCTTTCTTCCTCCAAAATATCTGAATCCATTCAGAAAAATTACTTCATCCTGAGAAATATCATGGGAATGCTTCAAGTATCTGTATACTTATTATTATACTTTATTATAACTTTAAAAACTTGTTATTAATTATGTTAGTTATTATTAGTGATAATTATAGCTATCATTTATTGAATCACTATTATATATCAGGCATTGTAATGAAGATTTTTTCATGTGTTTTTTAATCCTATAACAACCATATGCAGTAGTTAATATTGCCATAATTTCATAGACAGTAAATATGAAGGTTAAAGATGTTAAAAAAAAAAAAAAAACTTGTCCAAAATCACACTGCAAGTAAGTGGCAGAGCTGGGATTCAAAATCATTGCTGTGGCCTGACTTCTCCTAGATTAGTGTGAGTAGAATCGAGTGATTACCCTGCCATAAACCCTAAGGAACCTGCTAATAGTTAGTTGATTATTTGCCCTATAGAGTCATGTTTCTGCTAGCTTAGGGTCCTTGGCTTCTAACCTAACTCCAGAATTGATTAGACTCCTAGAAAAGTCCCTAAAAAATTATTGACTTTGTCATGCTGCTATGGATTCAACAGGCACTGCTTCTGGGCTCTGTCCTAGGTAAGCACAATTTAATTGGTTAATTGCTCTTATTAAGAGGCTTTAAAAGATAAAGAGGCCAAGTCTCCTGACTCCAAGGAATAGATTTTAAAGATAGAACATTTGGGTTCAAATCTCTACTCTAGAATTTGAGCACATGAGCTAACTTTCTGAACCTTAGTTTCTTCATCCATTAAAAGAAAAGATAGACTGAGCATGGTGGCTCACACCTCTAATCCCAGCACTCTGGGAGGCCGAGGTGGGAGGAATGCTTGAGGTCAGGTGTTCAAGACCACCCTGAGCAAGAGCAAGACTTCATTTCTACTAAAAACAGAGAAATTAGCCAGGCATGGTGGCCCCTGCCTTTAGTCCCAGATACTCAAAAGGCTGAGATAGGAGGATTGCTTGAAGCCAGGAATGATGTGAGCTATGATGCAATGGCACTGTAGCCTGGGCAGCAGAGTAAGACTCTGTCTCAAAAAAAAAAAAAAGAAGAAGAAGAAGAAAGAAAAGATACTATGAATTGTTTTAAAAATTAAGAAGATAATGTGAGAAAAATATTAGAGCAGAGTATAGGCCCTCCATATGAGCTCACTATGACCAGTTATGAAACCTTAATTTCAACTCTGATTGTTGGGGCCTCAGGCTGACTTGAGAAACCTCAGAAAGTACCCTGTGAGCTCTAAGTGGACTCCAAATTGGTGATAAACTTCTCCAGCACAAATACAACCAGTCTGTGTAATTTACTGGGAAAAATAAAAAAGACCCAAAACAGTTAGAGAAGAAACTAATGGAATGTTCTGACCATCATCTCAGTACTGTTAGTGTTATGTTTTGAAAGAGACCACTCTATTATTCATATACCGTATATACTCGAGTATAAGCCAAGTTTTTTCGGCACAAAATTTGTGCCAAGTTCGGGTTTTTTGGCACAGATTTTGTGCTGAAAAATCTCGGCTTATACTCAAGTATATACGGTAATTCAACTCTCATTTTCTGAGCTCCTACTGTGTATCAGATCTTGTGCTAGATATTGGAGTTATAGGGAAGAATAAGACATCATCTTACCTTCAATCCAGGGGTCCTCAAACTTTTTAAACCAGTTCACTGTCCCTCAGATCATTGGAGGGCTGGACTATAGTTAAAAAATAAAAAATAAAAAACTATGATCAAATTCCTATGCATACTGCACATATCTTATTTTGAAATAAAAAAACAAAACGGGAACAAATACAATCACACCGTCGCATGTGGCCCACAGGCCGTAGTTTGAGGACCCCTGGACTGGATTCTCAGGTATGGAGGAGTGAGGGGCAGGAATACACTTGATTATTAGCCTATACTAAATATGGAACTCTTTTTATGCCAAATACTATTTTAATCACTCATTAAAGCCTCATATCAACTCATGAAATACTTAACCTTATTATTATCATTATATTATTATTTCCATTTTACAGATGAGGGAATTGAAATATAGAGACAAGGTCCCACTACTAATAAATGGCAGAGCCATGATGTGAACATACTCCACTACACTACAGTATACTACTGTGCTTCAACAGGACTGTCTTACTATCTATACAGTGATAGCAGTGCTACCTTGGTATGATTGAGAGAGCCCCCAAAGACTCCAGAAACTGTAGAGGACTGGTGTATGTTATTATCCTCTAAGAAGTGGGAAAAATCCCTGAACACAAAGCAGGGGATAACCAAAATAGCAAGGAATAAATTTGGATTTGCCTACTCCTACCCACAGAATATGGAGGAATATGAGAATTCATCTCTGTATTAGTTACGTATTATTGCACTAATATTAACCCAAATCTCAACAGCTTGAAACAACAAATATTTATTATCTCACAGTTTCTGTAGGTCAGGAATCTGGGCATACCTTAGTTAGGTGCCTCTTGCTCAAGGTCTTTCACAAGGTCTTAGTCAATCTGTTAGCCAGAACTGCAGTTTCATCTGAAGGCTTAACTAAAGGAGGATCTATATCTGAACTCACTGATATGGTTATTATTAGGATTCAATTCCACACAAGTCACTAGTCAAGGGCCTCGGGTCCTCTCTGGACATCTACCTCACATCCTTCCAGGGACTCTTCACAGGGACAACTCATGACTGAAACCAGCTTCCATCAAAGTGAGTAAGCAAGAGAGTTAGAAAGAGCAGGTACCCAAGACAGAAGACATCATTTTTAATTAAATAATCTGGGAAGTAGCATCTCTTTATTTCTGACATATTCTATTTGTTAGAAGAGAGAATCAATAAGTTCCATTGATAATGAAGGGGAGGGGATTACATAGGACATGAATACCAGGAGTTGGGATTTGGGAGGGTCATCTTTATAGCTGCCTGGTACAGTCTCTGACATCATTCAAAGGTAGAAAACTTCATTTACTCTCCTAGTCGGTCATTAGTCTAGTCTGGCTTGCTGCCCTCAGGTACTAGAGCATCTGCACAATTGAATTCAGAAGAAATTATTGTACTGAGAATCAGACACTAATAATACAAGTTACATTAAGATTTTACTTAGACTTCTATGATTTTCATTAGTTTCATTTGTGCCCTTATTTCTAGTTTTGCCAGGCTGGCTTTTAAAACATGTTATAAAACTGCAGTATTCCTTACTTAGCCCATCACCATTTTTGGCACATTCTTCAAAAGACACCTCTTAATTCAGCTCTATGCAGATATCCCTAACTAATCTTACCTGGCACAAAGGGGTCTTTTTGCCTAAGACCCAAGTCAATTCTTTTAAGACACACATATAGGCCAATAATAGCATTCTAATATATGGATTTTAGAATAGACAAAGTTTACAACACTTTTTCCCTGCCTCAAGTAGGAGCAACTACACCCACAGGCCTGTAAGTATGTGTTATATATAATTAACTCTGGAGAAAACAAGGCTATACTCACTGGCAAAAAAGAAAAAGAAAAAGAAAAAAGAAAAAAGAAAGAAAGAAAAGAAAGAAAAAAAAAAGTAGGGTACTTTCTCTTCCAAGACAGTGTTTATTTCAGTATTTTCTGTTCATTGTTGTCAATATTTCTAATTTTCTAGACTCTAGGCCTATATGAATCTCTTTAACTCTTCCTTTCTATCTTATTTGGGCTAACAGGTATTGGCCTTTGATCTGCTTAGACTAATGGTATCTGCCTTGTACTGCTTGCTGCATTTGGTTAACTAAGCTTGCCCATCAGCAAAGTCAGTTTGATTTTTCTTAACCAGTTTGCTCCAAGGCACAACAGTTTGCTAATCCTACTTTGTCTAAGCATACCACAAGTCCTGATTTCTCCTGTCCATTATCTATCCTGCTGCCACTATTCTATATTGTAAAAAATAGCCTATTTTACCTTAAGCAAATCCACTGCCTCTATCAATCAAAAAACCAATGCCTTTGGGCACAGATCCCTTCTTACAACCTTATACAAGCCTGTCCTACCTAAGCTGTGCATAAAACTTGAACATATTATTTTCAATTTCCTATATCTACCATCAAATTTACCTATTTCTTGGCCAATGCCTTCAGCACTCTACCTGGTAAACTAATTCATGCTGAGATGTTGATGGTTGGGGATACTTTGATGATTTACATTACACAAGAAAATATCCCCACTTTACTTACTGAAAATAAAAATGCCAGTGTACAACATGAATAGCTATGGTAGAATTTCTGGCACTCTGGAAGAATATTGGGGATTTTACTTGAAATATAAGGACATAATAGTGGTGTTTTTCATATCACACTACAGGTGGTCACCTGCTTTGCTTACACAAAGGGTCAGTAGTCTTTATAAAATATATATAAGCTGGAAAGAAATTACTCTTAAAAAGCATCAAAACTTCTGAAGCTATTTTCATTAATGGCTCTAAATATTTGAACATTTTCTTAGAAAACCTGGAGTTTCTTTAGAAGGCTTTTATTGTACCTTTAAAAATTATGTAGATGATAGCATATTACATGGAAAAGTACACAACTTTTCCTATTGCCCACACCAGAATCTTTTGCCTAGTTCTCATTATAGACCTTTAAAAGCATAATTATGACAAGATCATCAAGTTCCTATGGAATTTTAGATTGCCTAAAAAATTCTTAAGTATTCCCTCATTTCCATGAATAATTAAAAGAAAAATCAAGTACCATTTTTATATAGCATTGTTTTCAAGGCATAGTGTGTTGGGGGGACTTGGAACACACTATGCCTTGGAAACAATGCTATATCAAATTGCTTGACACATGAACTTTTGGAAGTCAATCCATTTGCAAGTTAGGAACTGCCTATGTTATGCAAGTGGCAGTTTCACAGCTTTTTAAATGCTATACCGAGGAAGATCTTGAGGCTCTTTGCTAATCAGAAGAAATCCAAATCTTTTCCATGGTAATATTTATCTCCTCTCACCAACATTTAGTGAGAGACATAGCACACCATCTCCCAGACTAGGATAAGAATGTATGGTGTGTTGCAAAAACATCCTTTGTAGGTCAAGGCATTTGAGCTGTTAAACTCTTTTGCCTCCCACATGTACACACTTTCTCAGGGGACTTCTAAATAAACAAAATGTACTTGGACACTTCAAACAAATGGCAATATTAATAGCATTCCCTTTCTAAGGATAATGAAGAAACAAAAACAAAGCCCAGATTAAAGATTTAGTCAGAGACTACTCATAGGAGATCTCAATACCCCACAAATGGATCCCCATCTCTTGTTCTTGGTACCTTCAGGACAGTGCCAATCTCCTTAGCCTGTCTTACACAAATCTTCACAATCAGGGCCCAGCTTAATTTTCTTCTAGGCACTTCTGTCTTTCTTACTGCACACGAATTCTTTGTACTAGTTAGATATTCCCTTCATTGGTTCCTAAACATCAGTGCCTATGTGCACTTGCTTGTGTCATCTCCTCTGTCCGATTGTGTCAGAATGTTTCTCTTCCCTAATAGAAGGTAGCCTTGTATAGTAAAAGAAGAATGGGTTCTAGAGTCCAGAAAAACCTAGAGTTCAGAACCTGGTTCTGCCATTTAACGGTCATATACTTTTAGGCAATGTTGCTTAGTTTCCCTAAACCTCAATTCCCTCACCTCAAAAGTGAAAATATGAATGCCTACTTTCTAAGAATATTACATGGGGTTAAATGAGATAATACACATAAACCATATTAGGTTTCCAATAATTGGGATTTATTGTCAATCTATTATTATTATTAATATTTTTCATTTTTTAAGTCATAGCTCATTGCTCAAACTTTTATCAGCCCAAGGGAATATATGTACTTTTTTCTGAACTCTAATATCTTGTTTTATATAAAAGATGTCCATAAAGTTCATGCAATTTTCAATTACACACTATTTTAAATTGCACATGAACTTTATTAACACCCTGTATATATGAACATTTCTGATACATTAATATTGTTCATTTTATTTGTAGATGTAAATATTTTATCTTCCCAAATATATCAAAAGCTCATTTAGGTCTAAGACTATGCCGATCAACTGTATTCTCTCAGGTAACCTTTATACATAAGGAGACCCCCTCAAAACATTTTTTAATTATCTGGGATTATAAATTCAGAATCAATCACCACTGATTGACAGGATGATAATATAGAGCTTGAAGGATAATAAAAAATGTTTCTTGCAGCCATCATTTTCTTGGACACTTACTGATACTAAAAATAATATATAGTGAGTGTGTACTATATGGCACTCACACTACCAGGCTCTTGACATATGTATATCATGTCATTTAATGATAACACTGTGAAATAGGTATTATTAACTCAGTTTCACAGATGAGGAAATTGAGTCTCAAATAGATTATGTAAATTTTCCAGGGTTACATAGTAAACGGAGGAGCCAAGATTCAAATCCAGGTCATTTGACTACAGATTTTGAGTTCTATACCAATAAATATATTGCCTTACTAAGTGACAAATACCTTCCTAAGGACTTTACAAATTGCCAAAGGTCATTTCAATGTTCTTAACCAGACTTTACAAAGATGAAAAAGTGTACATTTTAGGAAAATGCTCAGCATTCGTGATTGAAGAAAAAGGGGGGCGGGGAGTTCCAGTTTACCAGAATATTCCTGTACTCATCTACTATAAGCAATTCCTGATCATTCTTGAATTAAGGATCCATTCTCTGTGAGAGGAAAGGAGAAGCTGATCAAGGAAAGGCAGATAAATAGGCAGGTGGCTGGAAAAGTGAATGGCCATGTGGGAGAGCACAGGGGCTGTTGCCTGCTGTGTCCTGGGAAAGCTCAATGTCCATCAAGGGAAGAAAAAGATTGGGAAATGCTCAACGGTGCAACACACCAAATGGAATACGAGCCTATTCATCTACTTGGAGCAAGAAAAAAGTAACAGTGCCCACTGCCTGTGTGGGTGTTCTTGGCCTTTTCCAGCAAGGTGTATGGTTAAAAAAAGATTAGTACAATAGGGCACGATCAGTCCTATTGAAAACAGCCGCCTGCATAAACTTGGCAGATTTGTACTGTGAAACAGTTCCGTTTGACATTTAAAATGTGGCAAAACTACTTAAATTCAATTTAAAAATAAGTTTTCTATAGCCCCTTATTTTCTTGTTATAAGCATGAGTTCAATGAAGATGGCATCATGAGCCTTATATGATGCCCTTCAGAATGAATGCTTGCCAAAGACAAGAATATGTGGCACTAAGTGATGACAAGCTGATTAGGCTGCAATGATTCCCAGGCTCATTCCCAAGAAGACTGCTCCCTCAAGAAAGAAAATTTGTGGGAGGAATTTGGGTTGGGGCTTAGAGCTAGGATGCAGCTCCAAACCACTGCAGCCAGGTTCACAAAAGGAACATAAGATTTTTCTCTCTAGAAGAGAGATTCATTTTAATCATCAAATGGCAAAGACTACACAGAAGAGAGAGACATTTTCTGTAATGCAACTGAGTGCATTCAGTGACTGAGGACTGCATCCTGATTTGTAAAAAGTGATTGAGTTTGGTTAGAAGGATTGCAAAACTCTGGTTAAATAGGTCAAGTAGCATTGCCACAGCATAAACAATTGAAATGTGTCTTGAGGACCTTAATAGATTCCTTTTTCTCCAGTGAGATGCTGGATCAAAATCATATGTTCACATACTCCAATTTATTCTCCTGCTTTATTACTGCCTTCTGTTAGAATCATGGCAAAAAGCTAGAGAACATACTGTCACTTATAATAAAATGTCCTTGCTTAAAACATTGTGAAGGAAAATTTTGCCCTTCCCTTTAAGCTTGTGTCTCTGTATGTTCCCTTAACAGCAGCTTGGCAAGGGAATGGGAAGTTGGTATGCTTATCAATCAAAGCCTGAAACATGGATCATGTCACATTTGAACAGTAAGCATAGCTATTATTCTATAACCCATTCATGACACTCATTTCTACTTCCAGAAAAGTTCTATACCATTGGTACAGACTCAGTCATCCTCTTTCATGACTTCTTACCTTCCCACCTCAAGAACAAATCTGACATTTCTTTTCCCTTCTCTTTGTGCCACTCCATGTAGCTGGTTAGGTTAATGGACTCAGGGCCCTTGTTGAAATTTGGCTTCTTGCCCTTTCTCCTGCTTAGCTTCTGTCCCAAGAAGCCACATCTGAATACTCAGGTCTCATGTCTAGGACATGGGTGTGAGGATAAGGAAGAGATTTCATTATGCCTCCAACTCAGTTTTACTCAAGAGCCCTATACTGAGGAATATTGAATACTAGCAAAGCTATTAAGTAGTAATCACATTTCCATTTGGTTATTTTTCTTTACACATAGATTCCTTGATATAAAATCCTCAAAGAAGAAGGTCACTGAGAGGGCAGGACCAAAGATTTTAGAATCCTGAGCTAAAATACTGTTCTGAGACCATCAAAACTTTATTCTCAAATTGAAAATATGTCTTGCCTAGATTATAAAAATAGACAACTATCTTTTCTCTCTCCTCCATTTCACTTTTTTTTATCTATACTTCCCACTAAGCCTAGAGTAAATTTCCTAATTATAAAGTATTTTTATGTTATTCTTTTCCTAAAACTATTACTTATCAATTTATCCTTAGCATAATTCCTATGACTCTTGCTAATCTGGCCCTGGTCAACTATAAATGAGTGGTTTTGCAAATTTGCATATATGTCCTATTTTAGAAATACTTTCAGTAAATCTGAGAATCCTGGATTTTATAATATCTGAGATATTATGTTCATAGACTCCTAAAATCTTCAGAGTTGTAACAACCTTAATCTAAGTCCCATTTACACTATCATAGATTGTCTCTCAAGTAAGTCACCAGCTTCTGCATCTGGTCTCATAGTTGAATGGATCTAAAAAGTTAAAATTTTATCTAATAAGAGAAACATCAAAGGGTGATGAATAGAGCATTGGGTCTAGTCAGGATTTAGATGCTGACTGCCACTGTTTAGCTTTATGATCTTGAGCAAATGACTTGATCTATCTGAGACTTAGTTTCTTCTTTTGTAGAAAGACACTAATGTGAAAGGCAGTATAGTATAATAGTTAAGAAGATAATCAAGGACACAACTCCCTTCAGGGTAGCGTCAAAGAAAATGAAATGCCTAGGAATATATCTAACAAAAGAGGTAAAGGACCTCTATAAAGAAAACTATAAAACCCTAAAAAAAAAAAATAGCAGAAGATATTAACAAATGGAAGAAGATACCATGTTCATGGCTGGGAAGAATCAGCATTGTTTAAATGTCTATACTTCCCAAAGCAATCTACAGATTCAATGCAATCACCATTAAAATGCCAACATTACACTTTCAAGATTTGGAAAAAAAATTCTTCATTTTGTATGGAACTAGAAAAAAACCCTGTATAGCTAAGGCAATTCTTAGTAATAAAAACAAGGCCAGGGGCATCAGCCTACCAGACTTTAGGCTGTACTACAAGACCATAGTGATAAAAAGAGCATGGTATTGGTACAAAAATAGAGACATAGACATCTGGAACTGAATAGAAAACTATGAGATGAAGCTAACAACTTATAGCCACCTAATCTTTGATAAACCCAACAAGAATATACACTGGGGGAAAGACTCCCTATTCAGTAAATGGTGCTGGGAGAACTGGATAACCACATGTAAAAGACTGAAACTGGACCCACATCTTTCGCCACTCACTGAAATGGATTCAAAATGGATAAAATATCTAAATCTAAGGAATGAAACAATAAAAATCCTTGAATAAAGGGGGGGGGAGAACACTTGAAGGTATTGGCCTGGGGAAAAGCTTTATGAAGAAGACTTCAGTGGCAATTGCAACAGCAGCAAAAATAAACAAATGGGACTTAATTAAACTGAAAAGCTACTGTACAGCTACAGAGACAACAAGCAAAACAAATAGACAACCTTCAGAATGGGAAAAGATATTTGCATATTATGAATCAAACAAAAGCTTGATAACTAGGATCTATAGAGAACTCAAATTAAGCAACATAAAAAGAGCAAACAATCCCTTATATCACTGGGCAAGAGATGAATATAACCTTCTCTAAAGAAGACAGATGAATGGCTAGCAAACATGAAAAAATGCTCATAGTCCCTGATTATCAGAGAAACACAAATCAAAACCACCCTGAGTTATCACCTAACCCTAGTGAGAATGGCCCACATCACAAAGTCTCAAAGCTGCATATGCTGGCATGGATGTGGAGAGAAGGGAACACTTTTACATTGCTGGTTGGACTGCAAACTAATACAACCTTTTCGGAGGAAGTAAGGAGAACCCTCAAAGAACCCAAAGTAGACCTTCCATTTGAACCTATAATCCCATTACTGGGCATATACCCAGAAGAAAAAAAAAAATCCTTTTATCATAAGGACATTTTCACTAGACTGTTTATCACAGTTCAATTTACAATTGCCAAAATGTGGAAACAACCCAAATGCCCACCAACTTAGGAATGGATTAACAAGCTACGGTATATGTATACCATGGAATACTATTCAGTCACTAAAAAAGATGGAAGCTATACATCTTTTGCACTAACTTGGATGGAGGTGGAACAAAATCTTCTTAGTAAAGCATTACAAGAGTGAAGAAGCAAAAATCCAATGTACTCAATTTGGATATGAGGACAATTGATGACCTAGTGCACAGTATGGGGTTGGGGAAGCAGGAGCGGAGAAAGCGAAGGAGGGAGGGGGCTGGGTGTCACATGGCATACCTCTTAGGGGAGGAACACATTTATAAGAGGGACCTTGTCTGACAAATACAATTAGTGTAACCTGTATCTTTGTAGCCTCAAAGAATACCCAACAATAAAAAAAAGAAGAAGAAGAAGAATATGGAGTAGAAGTGTTGGGTGCAGTGACTTACACCTGTAATCCTAGCACACTAGGAGATTGAAGCAGGAAGATTCCTGGAGCTTAGGAGTACAAAAACAGCCTGAGCAAGAGCGAGACCCCATCTCTACTAAAAATAGAAAAATTAGGCATAGTGGCAGGCACCTATAGTCCCAGCTACTTTGGAGGCTAAAGCAGGAGGATCTCTTGAACCCCAAAATTTGAAGTAGGTGTGAGCTAAGCTGATGCCATGGTACTCTATCCTGGGCAACACAGAAAGACTATGTTGCCCTTGGTAGAGTGCCTTGACATCACAGCTCACAGCAACATCAAACTCTTGGGCTTAAGCGATTCTCTTGCCTCAGCCTCCTGAGTAGCTGAGACTACAGGTTACCACCACAGCACCCAGCTATTTTTTTATTGCAATTATTATTATTGTTTAGAAGGCCCAGGCCAGGCTCACACCCATCAGCTTCGGTGTATGTGGCTGGCACCCTACTTACTGAGCTATGGGTGCCAAGCCTACTACTTCTATTTTTATTTTATGGATCAAAAAAATTGAGGCATTAAAAGATGAGGTAAATTGCCTGAGATATCCTTACAACTAATAAGTGACAAAGCTGTGATTTTTAAACCCACAAGTCTAGTGTTAAAGCTCAAACAACATCACTATGATATGTGTTTGAAAAATGAAATAAAATTAATTCATCATAACCTTTGGTAAAGCCACAGTAGGTCATAGTGACCACTATTGCCTTTTCTTAGTATTTGCAACTCATTTCTTTATGAATCTTCTAGAGAATTTCACTAGGGATTGGTACCAAGATCACTGGCCTATCATTTCTAGAAACTGATTTCTTCCTTTTTAAAAAATAAAATTATCAGTACTTTTGTAATTGCATTCAGCCTGAGACCCTTCTAATTGGCTTAATATGTTTTTTTCTGACCTATGACTAAGCAGACTACTTGAATATCATAATTAAAAGTCAACTTCCAGAATTCCTCTAAATATTTAATGAGTGCCCTTGGCAGAAAGGCAGAAAGCCTAACTAAACACTCAAAAATTACTCTTAAACTCATTCAGTGAGAAAGAAAATGAAGCAGAAGACAACAAAGTTTATATTCCAAGCAGACACTTGTAATTATCACATTGGACCATGCATCTATCTACCCAACTTCTGTTTACAAGATGAAATTTAAACTATTGGTATGCTGGCTAGTCCTGCTAGATCCAGTGTCTTCCTATGTGCCTGCAGTAGGAAAGCTCTTCATTGCTATTTCATTTCACTGACATTTTGAGAAAGTAGAGTGACCCTTCTGTTTTTATCTCCTTATTCCTAATAGGGTCTGTCACCATTTGTCCCCAGAAAAAGCTGTGTATTATTATTTACTTTTATTGTTACCCTTTTTATCTTTCTGCTAACTTCCCATGAGGAACATTTATGTAAGGATTAGACTGGGTGGGGAGGTGGGAGAGTAGGAATAAAGGAAATAAATTTCTGCCTTCAATTTTCGATGTGAACTTCAATAGATTTTTCAAAATTGTTCAAATATTTATCAATTTTATGGGATTCTTAACCCAAAATGGTGAAAAACTAAATCTCAATAAAAAAGTTAGGTCATAATTTTTCAACTTATATACTATACATACCATGAGTCCAAAGTTAATTTTTTTAAGTGTGCTAAGGGAGGAAGTTGTATACTCAAACAAATTTTGGGAATTTTTTTACATAGTATTTTTTGCATGAGCAAACATTTACAATTTCAATAAATTCAATTATTTACAATTTCAGTCATTTTTTACAATTTTGATTTAAGCAAATACTTATTGAGTACCCACTATGTCTCCAGCACTATTGCTAGCTCTAGGGATCAAATGGTGATTAAGGCAGATGTCTCTGACCTCATTGACCTAACATCTTACCTCATTGGAAATACATTTGCATAGATCATAAGGTTTGTTGAATTTGGTGAGGAGGGAATTTTATATTTTCATAAAATAACCACATCTTCTCCTCTCAAACACTTCCACTGACTGTCATAAAGAATAATTCTATTTTACCTAGTTATCTCCCCAAATTTTGCTCATAGAGGGTCCGAGAGAAAAAATAATTGGACAAAAATCAATGTTTGTGTGGTTCACTTTAAGAAATCAGTTAGTAATTGTGCTATTATTTCTTGCAATATCAATCTTTCAGAAGAGGAAAGGAAAGATGAGGAAGGGAGTAAGAAGAGACAGCTGAGCAAAATGTGAAAAAAAGAGAATATTCAAGCTTAATCTCTGAAGCTCCTAACATGATGGATGCCAGGATCTTTTGTTTAATTTCTGTTTAGAGGATCTGTCCAGCTCTGAGAGAGGGATGTTAAAGTCCCCTGTTATCATGGTGTTATATAATATCATATTGCTCATACTAATTAAGGTCTGTTTCAAGAATCTGGGAACATTTAAATTGGGTGCATAAATATTTAGAATTGAAATGTCTTCTTGTTGTATTTTTCCTTTGACCAATATGAAGTGACCATCATTGTCCTTTTTGACTTTAGTTGCTTTAAATCCACATGTATCTGAAAACAAGATCGCAACACCTCTTTTCTTCTGAATTCAGTTTGCCTGAAAAATTGACTTCCAACCTTTAACTCTGAGTTTTAATTTGTCTTTTGAGGTGAGGTGTGTTTCCTGCAGACAGCAAATAGATGGCCTGTGTTTTTACTCTAATCAGTCGATCTATGCCTCTTCAGTGGGGAATTGAAACCATTGACATTTATTGAGATAATTGACAAGTGTGGTAACATTCTATTCATCTTATTTTGTGAAAATCCATTGCTTAGTTTTGTCTTTTGGATGATTGTGGAAGCTGGATTCTGTCCTTTAGTTTCTGGGTATTTACTATGCTGAAGGTCCATTGTGATGGTTAGTGTGTAGAACAGGTTGAAATATTTCCTGTAGAGCTGCTTTTGTTGTGGCAAATTTCGTCAATGTTTGCATATCAGTAAAAGATTTAATTTCTCTGTCAATTTTAAAGCTTAGCTTAGCAGGACATAGAATTCTGGGTTAGAAATTGTTCTGTGTAAGTAGATAACAGGTAGATGACCATTGTCTTCTAGCTTGAAAAGTTTTTTTTCTTTTTTTTTTTTTTGCAGGTTTTGGCTGGGGCTGGGTTTGAACCCACCACCTCTGACATATGGGGCTGGCGCCCTACTCCTTTGAGCCACAGGCGCCACCCACCTTGAAAAGTTTCATTAGAGAAGTCTGTAGTCACCCTGATGGATTTGTTCCTGTAGGTCGGTTGGCACTTACTCCTGGCAGCTTTAAAAATCTTTTCTTCTGTCTTGACTTTAGGTAGCTTCATCACAATGTGTCTTGGAGAAACTATTTTTGAGTTGAGGTGACCAGGGATCTGATATTCCTCTGAAAGGAGCATGTCAGAATCTTTGGTGATATTTGGGAATTTTTCATTTGTAATATTTTCTAGAATGGCTTCTATTCCTCTGGAGCATTCTTCTTACCTATAACTCATATGTTTGAACCCTTCATAAGGTCCCATAATTCTATCAGTGAACATTCTGTTTTCTCTCTCTTCTTTTCTGCCTCTTTAACTAACTGAGTTATCTCAAGAGCTTTGTCCTCTATTTCTGAGATTCTTTCTTCTGCATGGTCTAATCTGTTTGTTGATACATTCTATTGCATCTTTAAGTTCCCTATTGACTGCTTCAGTCCCTTTAGCTCTATAAATCATTTCTATACTCTTCATACCCTTTATCTCTTTTCTTTTTTACTAAATCATAGCTGTGCATGTTAATGTTATCATGGGGCACCATACAGTGGTTTTATAGACCGTTTGACACATTTTCATCCTACAGGTTAACATAGTCTTTCTGGAATTCTCTTAATTATTGTGTTAAGACATTTATATTCTACATTTACTAAGTTTCGCATGTACCCTTGTAAGATGCACCGCAGGTGTAATCCCATCAATCACCCTCCCTCCACCCATCGTACCTGCTCCCTCCCCTCACTCTCTCCTTCTCCATATTCCTAGGTTATAACTGGGTTATAGCTTTCATGTGAAAGCCATAAATTAGGTCCATAGCAGGGCTGATTACATTGGATACTTTTTCTTCCATTCTTGAGATACTTTACTAAGAAAAATAAGTTCTAGCTCCATCCATGTAATCATGAAACAGGTAAAGGCTCCATCTTTATTTAAGGCTGCATAATATTCCATGGTGTACATATACCACAGTTTATTAATCCATTCATGGATCAATGGGCACTTGGGATTTTTCCATGACTTAGCAATTGTGAATTGGGCTTTGTACCAGAATGTTTCTTGCAGCCCAATTCACAATTGCTAAGGGGCATGAAGTTTAGAGGAGGAGTCTTTGAGCCTGGCCAAGGCCCATGCAAGAATATATTACATCTAAAAAAGATATTTACAGCATGATCTTTGGGGGTGGCGGTGTCCAAAGGAGATATGGCTGCAGAGTGAAGGAGGAGGAACAGTCTTCTAAGGAAACCAACATACCGACTGGAAGGAGACCTCTCCATCAGCAGGGACCACCAGCATCAGGAGGAGCCCGCTTGAGCTATTGTGCAGTTATTCCATCCTATGGAAACAGACACAGTAAAGAAGGGGGCAAAAAGGTCTCAGAGCCAGACCTCTCCTTCTGGAAGATCACATCCTCTTCCTGCTGAAGATCTTGCATTTGGCTGATGCTGTGCTAATCAAATTAACCTCAAAATCTCAGTGGTTCAATATCACTGAGTTTATTTTTCATTCACACACAGTCTGTTGGGAGTCCAGATATTGTCCCGGATGGCACCATTTCTAGTGTCACTAAGGATCTAGTTTGCTTGTGCTCTGTGGTACCTTTACCCCCACGCATGGATTCAGGTGGCCCTGGAAGAAGAGGAGGTGGAAGGGAGCACTCTTAAATACTTTGGGATGAAAGTTTTACAGGCCACATCCATTCCCAGGTGATTGGCTCTAATCATATTTTCCCATAAAATCAAAGGAGACCGGGAAATGTTTGGGGATCCTATAGCATATTTGATAAGCATAATCATCTAAGTCACAAATCTAGCTAGGAAAGGGAAAGAGAAAGAACTTAAAATTAGTATGAGGTTTAGCTTCACAATTGAGTAAATATTATTAACTGAAAGTACCTGTGAAGTTATGGACTTTACCTAAAATATACGAGACTTGCAGGGAGATAGAGATTAAACAAAATTGCTTATGTTTATATTTATGCTTATGACTAGTTGCAAAACAGTTACTCACAGGTAATGAAAATGGATGGATAGTTGATTCTTTCTATGTATATTTGTATTTGAAATCTATCAATTCATTTTCTATAACAAAATTATCTTTGTAATTATTTTACTTAGTTGAATAGTAAAGTTTAACAAGATCAGTAACAAAAAAGCTTAATGTGAGGTAAATTTATAGGGAGTTGAGTTTTGGAGAGCACTTGTGATGGAAGGGAGTTGATTTGTATTTACAGGTTCAATTTCAGTAATAGGCCAGCTGTGAATAATCAAGAGTCACATCCCTATGTGAATTTATATAAGATTTATTATATATATATTCAATATGATATATATATAACATATACATATATACACATACCGTATATACTCGAGTACAAGCCGAGTTTTTTTGGCACAAAGTTTGTTCTGAGTTCGGGTTTTTTGGCACAAATTAACTTGGCTTATACTTGAGTATATAGGTATATGTATGTATTTAGGAATATGTTCATATGTATTTTTGAACCATATTTTCCCATAGTTTAAGGGAACTAGTGGATTTTCAGAGAGGGCATTCTTAATTCAGGGGAATCCAATTTTTATGGTTTTCCATCTGCTGATTTCTGTTTATAAGTTGTTTACAGTATTAGTTGTTTTCTGTTATTCTGAAGTACTGAAATTAATCTCTTGTTAACTTATTTTAATAATTGTTTGACAACTTTAATTAGAAATCTTCCCATTGCCATAATTTCCTCTTTTTTCATCTACAGTATGCCCAGAAAGAAATGGCATCACTGCACGCAACTGTCTAGGATGTTACCATGTAGGGATCCCTAAGATAGGATATTTCGGTTAAATATTTTCTCATCTCTACAAACTCTGCAAGGCCTGTAATTAGAAAGAAGAACCCATACTTTTTCTTTTTAACTAGTGTTTATTTAGTCTTACAATAAGGAGCACAAAAAATTTTTCTTTGTTTCAAAGAAAACACAATATAATTTAGACCAATATAGCCTTGTATAAAATTACACTTTTTGTTTCTTTTCAAAGGCCATGATCCTTTCAGTGTTGGCCAACCCTCTTTTGTGTTTTCTGCTTGGGGTAGCATGGGGCTTGATCTATTATAAATGTCAAGAAGACAGATGTCATAAAATATTCTGTAAGCTTTCCAGTTGTTTTTATAGTCTTTCAATAATTTGCAATATTCATTTATTCCTCATCAATAAGGTGTGAAAAACTAGTAATTTTTTTTTTTTTTTTTGAGACAGAGTCTCACTATGTCACCCTCAGTAGAGTGCTGTAGTGTCATAGCTCACAGCAACCTCAAAATCTTGGGCTTAAGCGATTCTCTTGTTTCAGCCCCCCAAGTAGCTGGGACTACAGGTGCATGCCACAATGCCTATTTTTTGTTGCAGTTGTTGTTGTTGTTTAACAGGGCCAGGCCGGGTTTGAACCTGCCAGCACTGGTGTATGTGGCTGGTGCCGTAACCACTGTGCTATGGGTGCCGAGCCAACACCAGTAATTTCTGATAAACATGTGTAAGGAAAGAATGTATCTTTAAAAGAAGAAAATGTTCAAGGAAAAAAACTCTTCATGCCACTTGCCATGGATTAAATGTTTGCGTCCCCTGCAAATCCAGATGTTGAGCAATAACCACCTCTGAAGTATGTTGAGGCTACATGTGATGGTGTTGGGAAGTGGGACTTTGGCGAGCTACAAGATCTGACAATTAAGTTTGCTAAGTCATTCTAGAAAAAGTGCTATATACCTCATTGGTAATTATCACATCACTATGGCCACCTTTGAAATACTCCACTTTGTAAGCTATTTCTATTGTTTATAAGCCACCCAGTCTATGGTGCTTTGCTGTAGTAGCCTGAACTAATATGTCACTCTCCCATCAGCCTTCTTGCAAGAACAGATACAATCAAAATTTGCTAACATAAATTTAAGACAGTGTCATACAGGCTATTCTACATAGTCATGAACTTTTCAGTACCCTATTAACTCTCTAAGGATGGCAGGGATAAAGTGAGCTAAGGGCTCTGATGTGGATGTGCAGAAGGGTGAGGGATTGAATGATTCTGAATGGCTGAGTTTAAATGAAATGATTACGTTTGGAGGCATTTTCTCTCTCTGATTATATTCCAAACCAAAGCAGAATATATCTTTGTATTATTTGTTGGTTTTATGTGAACCCATATGCTCTTATATTATTACATTTCTCTGTTTTTTTAACCCCAACATACTTCAGAAGCAATCATTTCTTAAACTAAGAGATAACTGTATACAGATAGTATAGTATAGTATAGTATAGTATAGTATAGTATAGTATAGTATAGAATAGTATAGTATAGTATATCTAGCTACTTAGAATTGCTAGCTGACACTGAATTGTAAATAAAGTGACACCCAAAATTGTAAAAAGCAAAGGTAAAGTTTAAGCACTTTGTATTTCAGATAAGAGAACCAAATAAAAATCAATCAACTCATTTAAAGAGCAAGAACATAAGCAAAACTCTTCCTATTTCCAACCTATTGGTCTATTTCCTTCCACATGTATGGTCTAGTTGTGAATGTATAGTGGTAGATACTCATTGAAATCTATACTTAAAAAATAGGCACATTCGTTTATGTGATATTAGATTGTTCTCCTGAAAACAGATTGCAAAGGTATTGTTTCTAAAATAATTTTATATATACGGAAAGTGTTGGGTGAATTATGTAAAAGAGGCTTCATTTTCTATCTATTGATATTTCTTTGACTTTGTTTGGAGCGTCATTTTCTATCATCATTAACTGACAGTCAATTAATCTACAGAAACTCCTTTGAGGGCCTGTCATGTATGAAGTACTGTGTTAGGTACAGGGGATATAGAAGTGAATAGAACTCAGTCCCCAGCCCAAGGACCTGGGTGGTACAGACAGAAGAACATGGCCAGCTTTGTTAGCTGGAAGACTTCATAGAGATGGTGTTAATTTATTTAACCAGAATTTATAAGGATAGGCATGATTATTTTAGGTAAGTAAGAAAGACAAAAGCTTTTAGGCTAGAACAGTGGTTCTCAATCTTCCTAATGCCGCAGCCCTTTAACACAGTTCCTCGTATTGTGGTGACCCCCCAATCATAAAATTATTTTCATTGCTACTTCATAATTGTAATTCTGCTAATGTTATGAATCATAATGTGAATATCTGATATGCAGGAGACCCCCAAAAGGGTCATGACCCACAGGTTGAGAACTGCTGGGCTAGAGGGAACAGCTTGTTCAAAGGCATGGAAGAATGAAATTGTATGTAGTACTTGGGTAATGACAAACAGTTTGATGTTTCTGGAGTGCAGCTATAAGAATGTATTATAGAAGACCAGGCAGTGCAGATTGTGAACCGCCTGGCTCACTAATGCCTTAGTTTCACTCCGGTTTTCCATGGCAGATTACTACAATTTGAATGGCTTAAAACATCAGAAATTTATTCTTTCACAGTTATGAAGGTCAGAAGTTCAAAATCAAGGTATTGTGAGGACTATGCTTCTTCCAAAAGCTCTAGGAAAGAATTCTTGCTCATCTCTTCCTTTTTTTCTTGGTGGCCACTGGTAATACTGCACACTTTTGGCTTGGCCTTTATCGCCAATGACCCTTGTCCTTCTTTGTGCATGTTTGTGTGTATGTTTGTGTTCAAATTGTTCTCTTAAAGGAAAAGAGTCATTGGATTTAGGGCCCTCTCTACTCCAGTATTATCTTATCTTAAAGCTGATGCCATCTGCAAAGATGAGAATAAAAAGGTATTTTTAAATAAGGTCACATTCAGAGGTTCTAGGTAGAGATGATTTTTTTTTGGTCCTTTTCTGTAAATTTTTTTTTTTTTAAGACGGAGTCTCACTTTGTGGCCCTCGGTAGAGTGCTATGGCATCACAGCTCACAGCACCCTCCAGCTCCTGGGCTTAGGTGATTCTCTTGCCTCAGCCTCCCGGGTAGCTGAGACTACAGGCACCCACTACAATGCCCAGCTGTTTCCTTTTCTGTACATTTTTAAAGACTTTTTTTTTGCTTGTTTTGTTTTGTTTTGTTTTGTTTAAAAAGAAGTTTTAGATTCATAGCAAAAATGACGGGAAGGTACAGACCTATCCCATGTACCCCCTAGCCAACACATGCGCAGCCTCACCCATTGTCAGCATCCCCCATCAGACTGTTACTTTTTTTTACAATTGGTAAGCCTACAATGATGTGTAGTTATTACCTGAGGTCCATAGTTTTACACTGAGGTTCATTCTTGACGTTATGAACCTTCTATGGCCTTGGACAATTGTATTATGACATATGTCGTCATTATAGTATCACACAGAGCAGTTTCACTGCCCTAAAATCCTCTGTGCTCTGCCTGTGCAGCACTCCCTCCCTGTCTAAACCTGGAAACTGCTGATCTTTTGGCTGTCTCTATAGTTTTGTTAAAAGGTTGAAACCATTCAGTCTGTAGCCTTTTCAAATTGGCTTCTTTCATTTGGGAATATGCATTTAAGTTTGCTTCAGGTATTTTCATGGCTTGATAGCTCATTTCTTTGTAGCATTGAATAGGGACACAATTTTTTTTTTTTTTTGGGGGGGGGGACACAATCCAATCCAGTACACCATGCTGAGAGTCTACAAGAGATGGCAACCATTGATGAATCTTTCCAGTGTTACTAGAATGTGGAGGAAGCATCTGAGAAGTAAACCAGATGCTAGGAGATCAGAGTATTTGAGGAGACAGGGTTCATCAAAGGTTGGGCTCAGCCCCTTCCTACTGACAATTTCCCATTTATTTATTCATTGTAAACCCTATTCTGTTTTCTCCCAATTACTCAGTTCTGGCTGATTTTAGTTGAAACTGATAGTAAATGCTCTTGGTAACAGTTCTTAGATGTCATTGAAAAGAAATAGTAAAGGAAAAAATACTATTTTGCTAAAAGATTATGAAGAGATTTTCCTAGTTAATACTTGGGCTATCTGTACCTTTGATGATTCTAACAGGTAATACCTAGTGATCAAAACTATCCTTAATAAGTGATAAAAACTCGAGTAGTATTTTACTGTTCTTTTTCCTCTTGATACAAATGCCTAACTTTTGGGGATTGCCATTTCTAAGTGAAACTGGTAAACCAATATAAGGAATTGTCAAGACTCTAAAAAGTAATTTTCAGCACTTGTATTAAACTTTTGTTATTCCAACATGCTTTAAAATTGTGGTCAAATATACATAATATAAAATGTATCATTTTAGCCTTTTTAAAATATTCGCCCTGGCCCAGGACCTGATAGCATATTTTGTTCTTCTCCGTCACTTACTTTAACTATTTTTAAGTGTGCAAGTTAGTGGCATGTAGTACATTTTCAGTGTTGTGTGACCACCTCTACTATTTCTAGAATTTTGTCATCATCTCAGAAACTCTATACTCATTAAATAAAAACTCCCCATTTCCCCTTTATTCCAGCCTTGATAACCTCTATTATACTTCCTGTCTCTTATGAATTTGCCTATTCTAGGCAAATGGATCATAGTATATCTATCCTTTTCTGTCTGATTTATTTCATTCAGCATAATGTTTTCAAGGTTCATCCATACTGTTAACATTTCATTCCTTTCAAGGCTGAATAATAACTCTATTGTCTGTGTATACGCATTTTGTTTATTCATTCTTCTGTAGGTGGATATTTGGGTTGTTCACCTTTTGGCTATTGTTAATTATCTGTATCTGAACAATGGTGTTCAGAGTATCTATCTAAGTCTCTGCTTTCAATTCTTTTGAACTTATAAGTGGGACCAAAGTATTTTTTACATAGATTATCTTCTTTCAATTTTGAGTGGGAGCTGGGTCAGATGCTATAATTCCTATTTTGCAGACACTCAAATTCAAACAGAGATATTAGGTGAATTGCCCAAGGTCATCTAGCAAGTTAATAATAAAATTTGCACATCCTAATTCATGCACTGGCCTTTCTCTCTATTCATTGCTATCATCCCATTGTGCTGCTTTATTGCTGAGGTTGAATAAAAAAAAAAAATTATTCTGGTAGCTTCTGTGGAATTTCTAGGGAACTATGTCTCACATCCTTGTGATTAACCACCCTGTTCAGTTCTACATTGCTCTGTATTCTGGGCGTCAAACCCATGCCAGGAGCTTCAGGTTTTGTTTCTTTCTTTTTAGCTTCTTGGGAACTTGTTTCAAGATGCTGCCTGCAGTAAAAACTGTTGCAAAAAACCCCTTCCTAACCCATGTGTATCACCGTGGAGCTGCCAGAGCATTTCTAGCCTTTTTGCTTCATAATCTGAAAACAACCAGTTAAATTGCTTATTTCAGAGCACGGACCACTGAAATATGTGGCTCTCGAAGCTCAGAGGTTAAATAAATACTAATGAGCTACTCCTGTGTTCCCACAGTACCTAAAACCTCTGGTCACGTCTCTTGGAAGTGTGGTGGAAAAAAGATATTTAGTGATTTCCGGAGTCATAAGGATGAATTGTTCATATATTTTGGTTTTGTGCAAGCACCATTTTTGTGTTACTTTTTTTTTTTTTTTTGGTTGCATGAAGAAAAATTCTTAAGAGTTCTATGTTCTCATTGGTGTAACGTCCATATCATGGAACTTAGGGAGCTTTTTAAATTTTTTTTTTTTTTCCTTTTTGTCATTTCAGGGCTTCTGGTTTTGAGCAAGGGTCCTGTTTATTCAAAGAGAATTCTCTCCCCCTCTCCCATAGGAGTTTGGTTTACATCTGTGATGGAATCATGTTGGGAGTTATCTTTCAATTTCTGGCTAAAACTCTGCTGGCTAATTGCATTTTTGTCTAACTATGGACCCAGAGGCACTGTAAAAAGTTCAGATCTGACACACCCAGAGGAAAAAGAAGAATAAACAAGCATGCTGAGAGCTTTCTACTGTGTGAGGGGCCAGACCCACTAAGGTTCTCAGCATCTTTTGCATACCACGGCTGTAATTTGAGAGGTAGCCGGGTACCTCTCTCAATGTCACTTTTCTAAGACACAGACTGAATTTGAGTCAAGTAATCTTTGCTGTGTTTCTAAATTTAAAGCAGGGAGAGAGAGATAATCCCTTTGCTCCTCCTCCCAGCAAGCCTTTCCCTGGTAATGATGGGCTTTGTTCTATGGAGCACATTTCTCAACTTTGCTCTCATGCTTGGGTAGTTCGGCAGGTTTTCTGATGCTTTGGGGCAATCTGAATCACACCTGAAGCTGACGGGCGGCTGACATATGGAGCTTTAATTAAACCAAGCTGAAAAAAGGAGCGCATTGGCACACCAAGGCTGGGCCTTGGAGGGGCCTGGGTGGTGCTGTTTTGATTATATATATTTTTTTTTTCAGAAACCATGTTTATATTTTCTACCAAAAAAAAAAAAAAAAAGAAAAAAAAAAGTTAGAATAACATGAATAACCAGATTGAACTTGGTCAAAATGTTGTGTCAAGAAAAATTTGTTTTCTTTTGTGAGTGTTATAGGCAATACTTGAAAGAGTTGAAGTGGGATTTGATCCTGAAAACAGCTGTTTGAAGGGCACATTTCTTCTCTGTCTGAACAGAATATCTCTGAAGATTGATTTTCACCGGTCCTGAGGGAAGATAGTAGGGGAGCATTTAGTCTAATTTAGACCCAAAAGTTCATCAAAAAATCTCTCAAAAAAGAGATTTTCCAATTCAGAACCTGTCACAGGAGCCCCTTGTAAAGTTTGATGAGGTAAAAGGTACGTCTCTGCTCCTGAAAGTGAACTATCTCTCTTTAAAATTTAGTATTGTTGCCTTTCACTATATGAATATTAATTGTAACCTCTATCTGTGTCAAAATCAAGTTATTCTTAAATCATAAGAAGAAATTAGAATACCCTTCTGTTTATTAAACAATTATTCTGATCCAGGCACTGCACTTGACTGTAGGGACACAAGGGACACGCTCATTTGTTCACACACTCATTCAGCAAATACCAGGTGGCCATAAAGTCCATGTGCAGTTTAAAATTGCACCCTATTTTAAATTGCACATGAACTTCATGGCCATCCTGTACTTACTATGTGACTATTGTGTGCCGGGCACTGGGCACTGAGATAAAACAATGAACGTGAAAAAGTCTCTGTTCTGGTGGAGTTTGCTTTCTAGGGGGAGAGTGAGACAATAAAAAAATAAGCAAAACAATACCTTGAGGGAGTTATAAGTGATATGAAAAGAAGGAAAGTGAGGATAACATGCCATATCCACCTTCGTTCATTTTCTCATTTGTGCAACAAAATTTTATTAAGTATTGTTCCTGTGCCAGACACTGTGCAGCACTGAGGAGCCAATGGAAACTCAACTTGTGATGAGAACTAGGAGAAAAACAAAGGGCTGCGATTGACAAGTAGCTGGGGCTGGGCTGAAGGCGTGTGTGGACACAGCAGTGATGTAGACAGAGTGTGGGGAAAGGTTTCCCTGAGGACCTACAGAATAAGGAAGTGACACTGGGAATGGGGCTGTGTGTGTGTGTGTGTGTGTGATAATGGGGGTGGAAAGATCATTTTAGATAAGAAGAACACTGTATTCAAAAGCTCTGCAGGAGCAAGATTTGGTGAGAGTTGGTGAGAAAACCAAATTTGGTCACAACCAAATTTTGAAGACCTAGATAACCTGTGTAGCTTGAGGTGAGGTTGGGGCCAGCTCATACATGGTCTCAGAGGCCATATTAAAAGTTTTGAACTTTATTCTAAGGGTGATGCAAAGACACTAAAAGTTTTCAGCCAGGGTCTGATGTGGTCTTATGCATATTAAGATCTCTTTGCCACGCTATGGTGACTAGATTAGAGATGGGTGAGAATGGGAGCTGGGAGACCAGGGGAAGGCTTATATGAGCAAACGAGGGATCCCCTGGCAACACTGTGTGCAGTAAACACCTCTCTGACAGTGCTGCTCTCGTCCTCCCTAATCGGATAAGTGAGAACGGACCAACTGTTGCAATCTTCTGCTTATAGGCACCCACTGTCCGGACTAATTTGAAACTAATGGAGTTTGAGGTATCTGGAAACACAGCTTCTGTTATAAACTTAATTTTATTCAGAATGTTTCTTAAGAAGTATAATTTCTCCTTTTGACCAGAGTCTGACATTAACAAAAACAATGACGGAAACGTATAACTCCTTAGGATGTCAGAGTTTGAATTTAAAAATCAGGAATTATACAACACTCATTGGGAATAATATTTGCAGCTTATTCTTTTCCTTTACCAGCATTGTTTGGAAGGACAAACAGAACAAGACAAACCATGCAAATGATTTTTACTTTTATTTATTTATTTATTTTATAGAGACAGAATCTCACTTTATCACCCTGGGTAGAGTGTCGTGGCGTCACAGCTCACAGCAACTTCCAACTCCTGGGCTTAGGCGATTCTCTTGCCTCAGCCTTCTGAGTAGCTGAGACTATAGGTGCCCACCACAGAGCTCGGCTATTTTGTTGTTGTTGTTATTGTTGTTGTTGCTGCAATTTGGCCGGGGTCAGGTTTGAACCTGCTACTCTCAGTATATGGGGCTGGTGCCCTATCCACTGAGCACAGGTGCCGCCCCCAAATAATTTTTAGATCAAATTTGCCGTCTCAGTTGTGATGCTATAATGAAAAGAAGGTGAATCCTGGACACAAACAGACCTGATGTTTAAGTCTTTGTGTCTCTGCTCACCCAGCTGTGTGACAGGTGGCAGGCCCCTGAAGCTCCACAGTGTGTGTTTGTTCAGAAAGAAGACGTGTGCACAATTATTGGTATATCATCGATATTCACAGAGTGCCAGCTCTCCTTGCTGCTGTGCTACTCCCCAAAAGCACATGTTGGAAACTTAATCCTCTGTGTGGCAATGGTAGGAGGTGGGACCTCTGAGTGGTAATTGGGCCAGGAGGGCTCTGCCCTCTGGAATGGATTAATGCTGATTATAAAAGGGCTTGAAGCTGCCAGCTTTACCGTGGGCTCTCTTTTGCCTTGTCTTGGCCTTCCCACTGGGGGTTGATCCACCAAAAACACTCTTGCCAGATGCTGCTTCCTCAACCTTGGACTTCCCAGCTTCCAGAACCATGAGACAATGAGTTTCTGTTCATCATAATTCCTCAGTGCACAGTATTCCTTTATCTCACAGACTAGTACAAAGCACACTAAGGCATTTGCTTTCTAACTGGCATTCCTGTTCCCTCTTCTAAAGGGCATCTCACTTTTCGTGGTGGTTATACATCTTAAAGATGTTCAGCTAAATTTTCTTTCATCATCACAGAAATATGAAGATGATAAACTAAACCTTTTTTCCCTCTCCCTTCTCCCCCTTTTTCCCCTCCTTTCACTCTTCCCCCCCCTCTCCTCCCCTCATCTCCTCCCCTCATTTTCTTTTCTTTCCTCCTCTCTTATTTCCCCCTCTCTTTAGGAATAGTGCAGATTAGCAATATGTCCTAACCATAAAACTTGGTATCTGGCACTGTAACACTGTCCAGGCATTAACTCATTTAATCTCCACAAACATCCCAAGAGAATGTACTGACATTATCATGATTTTCTAGGTGAAGAAACTCTGGCTTGGAGAGGTTGAATGACTTACCCAGTTTCATGCAAGCTGCGAGTGGTGGTCCTGGCATTTGAATGCAGGCAGCTTCACTTCCAGGCTCTTCTAGGGCATTTTG
The DNA here is from genome assembly GCA_963574355.1 of Loris lydekkerianus. NCBI lineage: Eukaryota > Metazoa > Chordata > Mammalia > Primates > Lorisidae > Loris > Loris lydekkerianus. The sequence goes on from CAUYPK010038366.1 coordinate 28,605, forward strand.
GGCATTTGTTAGATTTCTTTTTCCCTCTAGACATTTTTGCTAGATGTGGGGACGTTGGTACTATTGATGACCTTGGTGGAGAGGTGGGGAGTCCTGCTGGGAAGTAAGTAGGATTAGGTGTTCAGGAGTGCATGTACGTACGCACCTTATTCATGAAAAATCGTTTTCCCCTTTTTTGTCCACCATCTGTGTCACACCTGGAGGCACTCAGTATTTTTCAGAAATATAGATGATTCGTACAATTATTTTTCTTATAATGTCTAACCTCCCAGAAGAGGCACTGGAGGGAAAAGTTCATTGACTGAGATCAGCTATGCTTTTAAAGGCATCTTAATTTGGTGCGTTGGAGAAAGCCAGGCTGCTAATTGATTAGCTTGTTTCTTGTCCCACTAATTGAGACTTGGTCTTTATTCACATGGCTTCTAGGCAGTTTTGGCTTCAGCTGTGTGTCCTGATCTCAGCTTGCCAAAATCAGATGCTGTGGGGTGTAGAGTTAACAATCTGGCAGCGCATCTGGGGATGTAATGTAGATGCCGTTATGGAAAAAGGAGGAACTTCCCTCCCAATTAGAGAAGATTGTTCTGGTGCTTACTCTGTTGTTGCAAGCTTGTTCTCTTAAATATCTCCACTGTTGCAACTCTAAAATATAAGACATAATTCTTTTTTTTTTTTTTTTTTTTTCAAGAGGGAAACCTGTGTATGTTGAAATGTTATTTATATTACAAACTAGTACTCTCAAGTAAGTGCTTGGCAGTGATGAGTTGACGCAGTCAAGCTCAGGACTAGACTCTAGGGCTAGGCTGAGCAAGAGAAAAAGGTCTGTGTGGATTTTAGCTGCCCTTTTTGAAGAGGTGAGAGCTGCCAGACAATTCGCAGAGAGGACAGCAGAGTCAGTGAAAGGCTTTCTGACAGGCCAGCGACCCTGTCCGAGCTCTGTGGGTCTCTGTGCATTCCCATCTGGGCGAAGCCCTGCTCTGGGTTTTCTTCAGTGTCTTCCTCTGAGTCCTCAATCTTGGGGGCAATCAGCTGTCCCCTCAGAGGTCCACAGACACAGGGCCAATCACAGGGCAGGAAACATTTCTTTTCTGTTTTCAAATCAATGTTTCCATATTACAAGGAGAGAAGAGAAGGGAAAAAAAATCACTCAAATCTTAAGTAATAACAAACCATCAAGGTATTTTTTTATTCGTAAGATGAGAATAATAACTTACAGTTTTTAGGACCACTGTGAGAACATATTTAAACCATGGAGTATAGGGCCTGGCCTTCCGTAAGTGGTTGAAGCTGCCTGCGTAACTGACATTTCAGCCCGTTTCTGCAGGCCTCCCGGCTTGCTTCCTCCTGCCCTCTCTCCCTCTCTTCCTTCTGCCCTTGTATCCAACTTATCATATGATATTTTGTCTAGAATATCTAACCCAGTGCTCCCTATTAAGAAAGCAGGAGCCCATACCCCATTTGCTGATTCTTTTGACAGTGACTACATGCACGCATCATTGTGTTCTCCTGTATTGAGTCAGGAGTGGAGCTAGATCTGGCAACCTCCCTGCCCTCTGGCATGTCTTCCATCCTCAGTCCCGCCCAGCTAGCTAGCTTTCTTTCTTTCTTTCTTTCTTTCTTTCTTTCTTTCTTTCTTTCTTTCTTTCTTTCTTTCTTTCTTTCTTTCTTTCTTTCTTTCTTTCTTTCTTTTCAGTTTTTGGCCGGCGCCAGGTTTGAACCCATCTCCAGTGTATGGGGCCTGAGCCCGACTCCTTGAGCCACAGGTGCTGCCCCACTCCGGTTTTCTAAAACAGCTCATGACTGGAAACAACCAAGTCCAGGAAAGGCACACATGCTGATTTCAAAAGATCTATTTGACTGGGAAGCACTTTCATAAGCAGAATATTGTCAGAGTTATGCAAAAGGAAGCGAGATAATAAGTGTCTGAGCTCTCAGAGAACTCAAAAGATCATAGAAATGGGATCCAACCCCTGGATTTCCACACCAGATATCTTGATATTCGGTTAAGCAGTCAGATCACAATTTGAATTTGGGGATCATTTTGTTCAGGTTCGTTTAGCCTCTGAAATGAATGTGTTGGAAATCGGGTTGGGGTGTCTCTTCCAAGCCTCTGATTCTATGTATTTTTTGAACAGGAGGAGAAAAACGATGCCAACAAATGGCATTTACTCTTTTGAAATTTTCCCAAGAGCTGCACAACTTGAAGTCTATTTATTCAATCCTCTGAAAGTTGGGTAGTCTTTAAACACGTGTCAAGACAGCCAGGCCTAATGCCTGTATATTTTACTAAGAGGTTGGTGGGCTTATTTGATTTAGCTCATGTGAGACATTTAATTGTTTTCTTCTTCTTTCTTTGCTGGCAGTGACTATATCTAGTAGAATAAAGCTTTGTCCAGCTGCCTCCTCTCATTCCTTGCACACAAGAGATGGGAGCTGTGGATGGCTGGGGTTTTCTTGAGGTTCCCAGTGGACCATGTGTTTCACATCAAGTGAGCTAATACCTTTTCAGCTGAAAACCTTTCAACGGCCTCAAATTTCCAGACCAGACTTTACCTCTGGGTTCCAAACAGATCCAGTCTTATTTCATGTTGGTTCACTCTTAATATTGGCATAATAGATGCTGATTCATGAGAGTAAATTCCAAGACTCGCTTCAGATTATGCCTCAAATCTCATACCCATTATTTTCCTCAGCCACCTCCTGCCATCCTGTTATGGAAAGCTCTATGCATATTGATAAAATTAATGGTGTAGTAAATAATTATGCCCCTGGTTTTTCATCAGGACACACCAAAGTAGGCATGGCTATTAGTCATATTTTACAGATAAAGAAACAGGCTGAGGGAGATCAAGTCACTTGCTCAAGGTAGCAGAGCTAGCATGCAGAATGATGATGAAGACTTAGGTTCGTAACACCAAAGTCTGGGCTCTTAACTCCCAAAGCAAACTGTCTCTGCAGCAGGAGAGGTGAGTGCCAAAACTTGAGAGGGTAAGACATTCTTTTCTTTTTGTTTTGATCAAATTAATTTAGAGCAAAAGGGATCTTTGTGACAATTTGATCTCACCTCCTTTATAGATGAAAGACTCGAGGCTTGCGATGGGGAGTGATTTGCTCAAGGTCACACTATTGGCAGGGTTTGCACCAGAACAAAGGAGACCTGTGCTCTTTCCAACACAGTGCCCTGAGCAGGGTAGGAGTCTGAAATTTCAGAGGAGCAAGATGGGGTTGGCCAAGAGTTCAGAGAGCTAATTTTTTGTCCTAAATTAAAAATAAATTGACATGCTCTTGAAATAAAAATATACAGAGGGTGCCAAAAAATGTATACATATGCACATTTTAAGAAAGGAAAAAATGTATTAAAGTTATAATACTCAACATATATCAATAACATTTGTTATCTTGTATATTGTATCTCTTGTAATTGCAGAAGTCAAATGTGACTTGAGTATTATAATGTTAATACAGTTTTTCCTTCCTTCCAGTGTGCATACATTTTTTTGGCACCCTCTGTATATCAAAGAATCCTACATGTGTAAAGTTCTGGAAAGCTTTGCTGGTCTAATCCCTTGGTAAAATCCAAACTCCTGTTGAGGATGCCCAAGGCGATGTACCATCTATCTCTGGCTCCCCACCCCAAGCTCTCTGGGTTGCACTGGAGCCCTAGAACCCAGGTCCGGCTTTGGGCTTTGTATTGCCACCTCACCTATTCTCCGACCTGTCCTTGGTAGGGCTGCCTCCTTCTGCCGGGCTCAGTTTAAATACCCACCTCAGAGAGATCTTTCCAGACATCCCTCTGTGTATGCATGTCCTCTGCCCCAACCTGTGTCATTTTATCCTTTTTTCCTTTAGCCCTTATTTGTAATTATTTCTTTCTTAGTTTACTTGTTTAATGTTTGTTACTCCTTCTAGGTTGTAAATCCAGTGACATCCAGGTCATGCTTGTGCCATTCAACACTTGAACCTGGTGTAGCTGTTGATATATTTTTGTTTGGGAAAGCCCAATATCCACTTCTCAGAACCATATTGCCTGAAGCACCTATTAGGAAGAGCTTTAAATATTCTGATTCCAGTTCAAATTTATTTTCTAAGAGTAGTATATATAAGTTATTGTTCTCCCCCCTCCCCCCCCGGTTATTTGGAAATAACCAGTCACTTCGCAAAATCCTAAGGGAATGGGCCTGAAGGCAGCAGGACCTTTGGAGACAGGTGAAGCCCTAGGAATGGCCAGAGTCAGTGGCTCTACATGTGTGCACTACACGCATATGTGGTCCTGCACAAAACTGACTTTTCTAAATTTTGAACAGTATAAAAAATCTCTGACCTCTGATTAATGCCTACTTGCTTTTTTCATAAATCAAGCTCCTCTGATAGCAGAGTGTCTTTCTCTATTGAAGAGACTGTATCCAAAGCCCCCTGGGGCCTTGCCCAGTGGCAGATATGCCATGATGTTCATCACACTGAGGTTAGCAGGAAGTGAGTATATACATGTTGGAACAAAATTAGTCTATAAATATAGTGTAAACATAAAATCAATAATGATAATATTAACCCATGGCTTTGCTTTCAAAATTATTTCATTCTCATAATGACCCTTTGGAAGTAGGCACCTTTGCTATTTCTGTTGCATAGATGAGGAAACTGCAACTCAGGCAGTCAAAAAACAAAATGACAAAACCAAAAATCCAAGGCAGGCTGGAAGGTTGGTGCAGAGCTAGCATTCCAAGCTGGTCTCTAATTCCAGAGCTTTGGCACTGAACACTGTGCCATAAACACAGGCCTTTTCTCACCTTCTCCTTTTCCTGATGACATGGGCTAGACATATAGGAACCAAAAATGATGTACTTGGTAGTAGATTCTGAAAGAAGCCTGGTAGCCTTTGGGTAAACAGAAACTGCAGGGCCTTCATGCTCCTGGAAATCCCTGGCTACGTGATTCCCCAGGAATCTTGTAATGCTCTTATGGATGTGGGAATCTTCCAAGGAGAGCTCCACGATCAAGTTTCTCTTTAATGTTCACAGCTGAGGGGGAGTGGAAAGAGACCAGGCTCAAGTGTGGCTCTGAACTTCTGGGTTTGTGATTTGGGGCACGGCATGGAACTCCCCTGTGGTGGACTTTTCTCTTCTTGGCAATAAGGACAAGAGTAATGGCCACTTTGTGGGGCTTTCTTCAGACAGAAAAGACACAATGCATCTAAACATGTTTTGCATGCAGTACTATTTTATGGATGCAAAACTTATTACTAGTAATCATCTTTTTAAGACTTGGTCTCATTTGGACCAGGCAAGAGTAATCAATAACTGCCGATTGAGCGGCACAACACCGAGGGCCTGACAGTCTTGAGTTCCACTGGGAATTGTCCAGACTCCAGTAGGTGGTCCGTCCCCAGCTTTCTCTGCTCTGGCCCTTGCAGTGGCCCTTGCAGTGGTGAGAGAGCTAAATGGGCCAGGCCAGTTTCCCAAACATCTGGAGTATTTGCCCATCAGAGTCCTTTTCACTGGCATATTTGCATTCATTAAAAGCAATTGCCCCAAATATAAAAGTCATAATAATGGTAGCCAAATACCAGAGGTCCTCAAACTATGGCCCGTGGGCCACATGCGGTGGTGTGATTGTATTTGTTCCCGTTTTGTTTTTTTACTTCAAAATAAAATATGTGCAGTGTGTGTAGGAATTTGTTCATAGTTTTTTTTTAAAACTACAGTCCAGCCCTCCAATGGTCTGAGGGACAGTGAACTGGTCCCCTGTTTAAAAAGTTTGAGGACGCCTGCAAATACTCTGTCCTTTACTGACAGTCAGCCAAGCTGTGCATAGTGATCACACAGGAAAATCACCATGGAGCAGCATATCTGCTTCCAATAGTTTTCTGAGTCAGCTTTCTGACTTACGGAGTTTGCTCCTTCCCCTGTGAAGCATTTATAGAAACATGTCAGCTCTGAGAAATAAGCTTCCCTGAATGGTGAGCCACATGCTTCAGTTAGGGGTGTTGAGTGGCTCAGGCAAAGACCTAGAAAGAGAGAGATGAATGGTTTCATGTTTTGTGGTTCTGAAAGTTGGGGGCTAGGTTTTTCTTAGAAGGCACATTGAGCAAACCGGTCAGACTGAACACAGAATGCTTCCCTTTAGCAAACCAAACTGCTTGACTGCAAAGTCGAGCTATGTCCTCACTCCACCGTTTATAAAGCTGTGGCATTCCTTGGCAGGGGAACATATAGGCAAATCACAAAAGAAAAACAGAAATCACACAAAATCTCACTTTTAGTGGTGAGTTCTCTCTTTTGTTGTAGGTCCTGGAAGAGTTGACAAAGGCTACATCCTTCATCACCATTTCCATAACACTCTGGGAAATGGGGGAGATAAATATTCCACCACTAAATGTAACCACATGCTGATGACTGTGCTTCTCTGTACAACAAGGCTGCTTCTTATCCTATCTGGTCCATTGGTCTCGCCCCATGTCACCAGAATGCTGGACCATCCTGGAGTTGTAAGTGTATAAAACAAAGTACCTGAAATGCAGCAGCCCCGAGCCACGTGCTGCTGTACAGGTGTCTGGTACAGGCTTGTCTTTAAACATTATATTTGTTCTGAGTGTTTATTCTGAACTTCTAAGTCACCAGCAGCAAATGGTCCCTTTCTTGAACAGTTTAGATGACACATGCTCTTGCAAGGTAGTTGTATACATTTTCTTTAAAAAAGAGAAAAATATTTCTTCAGTAAGTATGGAAGCCAGAAAAGAGTGAATTTTGGGGATCTGGTGGTTTCTTTTGGTGGGGTTTTTAGATTGACTAAGGAGAGAAATTCACTTCAAGTCATCTAAACATCCCTTTAGGATGTGGAAACAACCCAAGAGCCCACCAGCACATGAATGGGTTAATAAACTACAGTATACGTACACCATGGGATCCATTCAGCCATAAAACAGATGGAGACTGTGCATCTTTTATTATTTACCTGGTTGGATTTGGGGAATGTTCTCCTAAGTAAAGTATCTCAAGAATGAAAAAGCAAGCATTTCATGTACTCAGTACTAATCTGAAACTACTAGAACAACTATAGGGACAGGAGAGAAAAACACAATTAAATTCAAGAAATGGGGGGCTTATACCACCTCTCAGGTACAATGTAGTACCTGTCACACTTCCTGGGAGAAGGACTCAACTATAGCTTGGACTTTATACTTTATCTTACAAATAGACATAATGTAACCTAATTGTATGTACCCTTAAATAAATTAAAAGAATCACATTAGAATCAACATTTTGTGTGGGACATGTGCACCTTGAAGCAGGTACCAGGGATCCCAGCTGATAGTCAAAAGCTTGGAAGATGTGAGAGATGAAGTGACAGGTTAGAAATGCCAGCACCATGGCCATTTGTGTATACATGTATGTAAACACAGCATCAGAACATCGGGATCAAGATAGAAAAGTATCTACTTTGTTACACATATATAAAAATATATACTTTTATATGTAAATATATAAAATGCTAATTGTATGGCTGAGTGGTTTATTGCCTTCTCTGTTTTTATTTAGATTTAGCTAAAGGAGACATACCACATGAGTTCTGTTATCAGTTAGTTCTACAAATAATGTGCTGCTTGTTCACCATTCAGGGTCTGGGCTTTTTGCTTTTTAGGGGCTGATAATATCTGAGGTATTTCTAATGCACTTGGACCCACCTGACAGTATGGTGCAACAGATGAATGAATGCCTTTTAGGGAGCAGAGTCAGACTTGAAAGGTGCTACTATTCCTGTACAGCTGGATCTTTCTTCATGATTCTGAAAAGTTTACTTAATTGGGTTGTTTGGCAGCAGCTTCCAGTGGTATTTGATAAGAAAGAAGAGCAGAGGCATGCCCTTTTTCAAAATGAAGTAGCAGTATACGCTTGTGTGTGTGTTTTTTTTTTTTTTTTTTTTTTAATTTTTTGAATTTACACCTAGACCAAGGGAATATAAAAATACAGTTTGGGGATCACTAATAATTCCTCCATGGGGCCTCCTGGTTGTCCCTGCCTTTCTGTATGATACCGTATAGGTTTTAGTTTCTGTAATGAATTAATTCATTTATATTTATTATATTACTTTTGATTTTTGATGAAAATCAAACATAATCTCATTGGGGTTTCACCAAAACACTGCCTTATTTATTTATTTTTGTGGTTCTTGAGGGCTTTTTTATTTTTAACTTCACTGATATTATCCATAGACAAAAACATGGTGTCTTGGATTATTCTATGTTTTAAACAATGCAACGTACACACAACACTTCTTGAGTGTATAATGCACTTTGGTTAAGTGGTGCAGCTACCAAGATGAAAAGACACAGTTCTTGCCTTAAATGAGTTCACAGCCTAGAGCAGGAGACAGCAGAAAAATAACCATTTTAAAGAGTGTAAAATCTAATAATTCAGTGAAAGGCCCTGGAATGAGATTGCCTGGGTCTGATTTCATAGCTCTAGGTGGAGCTTGGGATTCTGCAATTTTAATAAGCACCTACGTAATTCTCATGAAGGGTGCCCCATAATTCTCATGGGGCACACTTGGAGGAACACTCGTATGTGGAGGCAAAAGCAACATTGAAGAGGGAGGATAGTGTTTGTTTAGGGGTGAAGTCAGGGAGACTTCACAGTAGAGATCATGCTATGCACTCTGTGTTTTGAAGGATGAATAGAAGGTCAAAGGGCAGAGAAAATGGCAGCACTTGCAAAGATACAGAGCTGTGGATCATCACGGTATGTTTGAAAGAAGATCTTTTGCAGGTCTTTGGAGAGTTGTCTTTAAAAGGATGGGTGGTTGGGGAAAAGTTGTGGGTGATGAAGTTAGAGAAGTTTCTGGAGAGTTCCTGACCATCTGATTAAAGAAATAAATGACTAAGTGGGCCAAATTGTTTTCTGATTCCATTTGGACAAGAATGAGGAATTTACTAGAGGTTTAATCTTGCAGTTAGTCATGGTGGTGATAAATAAGAACAGTTACCACTGGGCTATTTAATCATTTTGTCATATTCTCTTCTGATAACTAGCACTGAGCATTTTTGGGAAAATTCTGCCGAGGAGCTGGTGATGGACACAGCAATGGGTTAAAAATAAGGATGTGCGGTTTCTCCCACCTCTTGTGGATATCTTCCAAAAAAGGTAAGCTTTTGCCCATCTGAAGTGTTGTTTTAAAGATATTTGACATATTTTAGATGTGGATGTTTGGATACTTGGAGAGTAATTAGGTAATGGCTCAAAAATATCTACTCCATAAAAAGAGAAGAGATCTTGGGGAAAAACTAAATGTTGCTTTCTCTTTTTGTCAGCCTCAGTAAAATGATTGATATAGTAAGTGAGGCCTTGATCCTATGGTACTGATAAATAAATGAACTTCAGGCAGAATAAGTGATTTTCTTCTTATACTGTTTTAAATCAAAGGGATTTCACAGTGAAATTGAAGAAGAAGGAGGTTCCATATGGAACCTGGTTGTTACTTTGCATGTAATCTTTACATTGCTGTATAGTAGAATAAAGCTTTTTGGCAGTTGTTTGGTGAATTTTATGAATAACTTGATCGTATGGGGGAAAGAAGGAGATTGTTTGGGAAACTTTGGTGACATGCAGTTGTTGGTGCATCAAAGGGCAAGGGACTAACCAAGTGATTGGAAACTGATCAGCTGCCATAGATAGACGTTCAAGAGTCAGCTTTCTTTTATTCTGTTTCTTGAAAAATTTTTTTTTTCCAAAGTGCTATAGCTATTTGTTTATCGTGGTATTAGCAGAAACTAGATTGCTCTTAAAAAGTTACACAATCAAACCAAATGGTCATCTGATTCACAGCAATAGGAAGACTCTGCCCCCTATCACTGTGTTGCTCCATTATTATTATTTAATATTTTTATGTATTTCAAATTAATATGAGGGTACAAATGTTTAGATCACATTGTTCTCACTTCCAGGGTAAAGTTCCAGTTGTAGAAGAGTCCCTCTCCCAGGGGCTTGTTATACACCCTCACAATGTGCACAGTAATGAGATCCCGCCTCACGCCCTCCCTCCTTCTGCCAGTTGTCGGTTCACCGTGCCCACAATAGACTCTATTTGTGTTTTGTTGTTCATGTGAGCATTTAATTGCTTATATATTGATTACATATTAGTATGGAGTACATTGGATATTGCTCCATTATTATTGTATCAATTTTTGGCAATAACTGGTTATCTCTGATGTAAAAATAAATACTTGACAAAGGAGAGGGCAGCTTGTCTGAGCTTATAGCATGTGCATAGGAACTTGCTTAGACACGTTTTTGGGGTCATATTGGAATATCCCTCAGCAGCATTATTCCCTTAGGTACAGTAAGCAGAAGGTACTATCATAAAATGTAAATGACTGTGGGCTTCTGGATGTTTCTGAAAGAGCCTGCATTTAGATTAATGGACAACAGACTGAATAGTAGGTCATGACCGGTGGCCAAACGCTTTGAAACACAGTAGGCCTATTGTATATGCAAAGGCTGCTAAATTCAAAGCAATGCCTGGCTTGGATGCTTCTGTAAATATACATTAGCCTTTAAGCAAACCAGAAATTACACCAGCTTTCATTTTGTTCTTTAAGAGAACAAAGTGAGAGAGAGAAAGAGATGAAGCAAACAAGCCCTGTCGAATTTTTTTTTGCAACCTGGACTTCTTTTGACATTGTTTTGAAAGTTGCAGCAGTCGTGTGTGAATGAATCCGGGTTTTTATCTCTGGAAACAGAGGCCTGCTGTCTGATGCAGGCTTCTATTTTCGTGTTTGATTGGCAGGGCTTTCTGTCTCCCTCACATTAGAGAAGAAATACTGTTTAGATTTCGACACAAGATACTGCTGGTGGAATAAACAGTGCCATTTTCATGGTAAAGTGGATGTTCAAGGTGAGTTTATTTAAGCCCACTGGTGAGCGACGTTCCTCTTGAATGAGGAGACCTCCTACAGGAAACAAATTTTATCAACTTCATTTTGTTGTTTTCCAAACTTTTCCTCCTGAGCAGAAAGAAGCACGGGGTCTGCGGACATAGCGATGTAACCTGTCAGAACTGCACAGGCAGAGGAGTTCTGAGCTCCTTCAGAACCGGAGGCGCGGGACCAGGGCTTGGTCGCTGGCGGCAGGGGGCGCTCGAAGACTGGCTGCGACGCAGCAAAGCGGCCGTGCTGGGGGACGGCAGGGAGGCTGTTGGAACAGGGACCCGACCTTCCCAGTTCTTTCTTTCAAAAGGGAAAAGAAAAAAAAAAAAATCAGCCAGCAAACAAAGGGCTCCAGAGAACCAAATGTATGCAGCTGAAGAACTTAAAATTTCCCCCCACCCCAGGGGACTCAAGAGAGGACCCTTGAGGTCCACATGTTCTCTGTCAGTCATTTTGCAGTTGCCTGGCCTAGCATTTCCTCTTCTCCAGCCACATCGCCACTCCCCCACCCCACTCCAATTCGGTGCTCGGTGATTTGGTCCTATTCGTCACCACTTAGGCTGCCTTGAGGGTGACTCCCGGGCTATAGCACGGACCCCGCGCAGCCGGGATCCCCCCCCCCCCACCTCCTTTTTTGTAAGGGAAGCGAGGTGGAGGGAGCTCCCTCAGAACGCCTGGTTCTCAGCCCCGCTCTATCCTTGGGGCCTTCTCTTCACCTTCTTCGGACTCCTGTTCTTCATTTGTAAAATGAGTTCTTCGTTTGTAAAAGGAAGGAATTGGGCTAAATGGCTTCTAAGCGCTCAGGTTATGTCTGTTCATAAAATAAGAAGTGAAAGGTGAAGGTAGTAAACCAAAGAAGTCAACCGTAAAGTAAGATTTTTAGTATAGAATTTTGAGGAATTGAGGCAAGTGTTTTCCCTTTTCCTCCCAGTGCGTGGGTTAGTCTTCAGCACTTCACTTCTTCTCTGTGTCACTCAACAGATTTACTGAACTTTTTATCCCTTGGTCAAAACTGAGACAATCAGATTCGATTATACTTTAAGTGGCAGTTTTTTTTTTTTTTTTTTTTTTTAATTACTAATGGCTTATTTATGAGTTAACAGCCCATTTCTTCATCAAGTAAAAATATTGCTTGATAAATAAACTGACGGATTATGCTTGCATTTGAGCTTTTGTTCTCAGAACAAATTTTATATACTCTTTTTTTGGGGATGTTAGAATTTAATTGGTCCTAATGAGAACCAGATTGCCCAGTAGGATAAAAAGAAAATTGTCAATCTATGTCACATGTATCATCCTCAGTGATGGGCAAGGTTGTACTTTGGAATAAGTAGACAAATGTCAAGACTAAGAAGGGCACTGATAGGACGGAGATACTAAATATAGATAATAAATTAATTCATTTTAAAATTACACAAGTGCTCACACTGTATTCAAACAGAGTATGGAGCCAGTGAGAGGCAGAATGGAGAAGCATTTAGCAACAGCTCTGTTAGCTGGTAGCTTCAGGACTGAAACCTCTCAGCTCTCAGAAGGGGCTTCCTAAGTGGCAGGAGGGGAAAGATAAGTCAATTTCGTCAAATAAAGGAAAGGACATTGTGCTTCAGAAGAAGAGTAAGACATTATTTCAATGTGAATAAGAGTTTTTTCTTTTACCCAGGAAGTGAAATTCTCCACAATTTTGTCATTGTGATGGCTTTTTCCCTTATAGTCATGCCAACAATTTCCTAAATTCCATAAAGGCACATTTATAAAATTTGTTAATCTCTGCGGCACCTACTTTGCTTGTGGGCTTTTTCAATAAGAGATATTCAGAGGCAGTTATTGAATTGAATGTTCACATTATTTTTTTCCCTCTTTAATGCATCACTACAGCTACAGAAACAAACCAAAAAAAAAAAAAAAAAAAAAAAAAAAAAAAAAAAAAAAAAAAAAACCCC